>CAUYRH010018896.1:0-88063 GCA_963574655.1 Perodicticus potto
GGAGAAAATATTTGCAGGTTATGCCTCCAACAAAGGTTTAATAACTAGAATCCACAGAGAACTCAAACGTATTAGCAAGAAAAGAACAAGTGATCCCATCTCAGGATGGGCAAAGGACTTGAAGAGAAACTTCTCTAAAGAAGACAGGTGCACGGCCTACAGACACATGAAAAAATCCTCACCATCTTTAATCATCAGAGAAATGCAAATCAAAACTACTTTGAGATATCACCTAACTCCAGTAAGATTAGCCCACATAACAAAATCCCAAAACCAGAGATGTTGGCGTGGATGTGGAGAAAAGGGAATACTTCTACACTGCTGGTTGGAATGCACACTAATCCGTTCCTTTTGGAAGAATGTTTGGAGAATACTTGGAGATCTAAAAATTGACCTGCCATTTGATCCTATAATTCCTTTACTAGGTATATTCCCTGAAGACCAAAAATCACATTATAACAAAGACATCTGTACCAGAATGTTCATTGCAGCCCAATTCATAATTGCTAAGTCATGGAAGAAGCCTAAGTGCCCATCGACCCATGAATGGATTAATAAATTGTGGTGCATGTATACCATGGAATATTACACAACCTTAAAGAAAGATGGAGACTTTACCTCTTTCCTGTTTACATGGATGGAGCTGGAACATATTCTTCTTAGCAAAGTATCTCAAGAATGGAAGAAAAAGTATCCAATGTACTCAGCCCTATTATGAAGCTAATTTATAGCTTTCACATGAAGGCTATAGCCCAACTATAGCACATGAATATGGGGAAAGGGGAAAGGGAGGGGAGGGAAGGGGTGAAGGGAGGGTAATTGGTGGGGTCAAAGGGTTGGGGTGAAGGGAGGGTAATTGGTGGGGCCACACCTACGGTGCATCTTAGAAGGGTACAAGTGAAATTTACTAAATGCAGAATACAATTGTCTTCATACAATAACTAAGAAAATGCCAGGATGGCTATGTTAATCAGTTTGATGAAAATAGTGCAGATTGTATATGAAACCAGCACATTGTACCCCTTGATTGCACTAATGTACACAGCTATGATTTAATGATAAAAACAATAAAAAAAGTATGCTCTTCCTTTGTTTTCCTGCATCCAGTGTTACTATGTCACATCAGACATTCTTAATTTTGTTTGGCTTCTATAGGTAATACATCTTTTCTCTTTGACTTCTTTTACAATTTTAATTTTTCTTCATATATATATTCAGCATTGTGTGTTTAGGTATTATTTTCATAGATATATTATTTTCTGATAAATTTATGTATATGTATAAATTATATATATCACATATATAAATATTTGGAGATTGCAGGTTAAATCTTAAGTTGATAATTTTCACAAAGTTTAGGAAGTATTCACCCTTTATATTTTCTGTCCCATTCTCTTTCATTTTTCTTTCTATGCCTCCCCCAGTATATGTATTGTACCTCTTGGTTATTCCACAGGTAACTGAAACACTGAACAATTTTTTCATAATCTTTATTTTTTCTCCCTCATCTTCAGGTTGGAGAATATTATTAAGATTTACATAGGACTTACTTCTATAATATCCAATTTTCTATCAAATACGTTTAATAAATTTTTCATTTTGAAATTAGATTTTTTAATTCTAGGATTTCCCTTTGATTTATTTGTTGCATTTACTCCCTTATCAAGTCCATGGATATATTATTTTAGTTTAAGTCCATGAATATATTATTGTAGCTATTTTAAGGTCCTTATCTATCAATTGCAAAATCTGGAATATCTTGGTGTCTATAACTTTTAAAAAAATTATGTGACATATTTTTGCATCGTTAGATCTTTATCTAAAAAAGTTTTGTACTATCTACTGACCTTTTGTCATATGCTGGACTTCAGAATGATTTATCATTTTGGGTCTAGATTACTTTGACTTCATTGTTAGCATCTTGAGTTTTGTTGTGGTAAGCAGCTAAATTATTAGATAATTCTCTTTTTTGTTGTTGTAAAATGATTTTTTTTATTATTAATCCTCTTGATCCTATCAGGGTTCATTTAGTTTCTCTTAGAGCTAATCTCTTTTGCTTTAAATGTCAGTCTTACATCGTGACTTAGGCTGTTTTTTGCCTGTGTACCATGGCCTTTTTGGTCTATTCACTAAATGTCCAAGGTTTATGCATTATGAATGGGCCAACACTTCAACGCTACTCTGTCATGCAAACAACTCTTTTCAGCTCTCAGCATTGCATCACCTGCTATTTCCCTCACAGAGTGCTTCCTTGAATATGTGTAGCCTAGTCCTCAGTTAAGAACTTGCAAGTCCTCCCACATCATCTATTGAACTCCCCACAGAACTCCAAGTCTAATATCCTATGCCACAAATTTCAATCATTTCACCAACCCCAAACTCTGAACACTGTCTCCTGAACTTCACAAGTTCTGCTGTATCCACCTTGTCTGCTCTGTAAATTCCTAGAAGTATTGGTCTTATATATTCTGTCCAGTTATAGTTGTTTACAGCAGGAGGGAAACTCTGGGGCAGTGGAATTAATTATTACTTCATTATAGCTGCAATCAGAATTTGAAGCTACGTTATACTGAATTCAAAATAAAAATATTATCAGGATCTTGGAAAATGAAGTAGAGAAATAAAGAATACTTAAAAGCTCCTGTTTTAGTTAGTATGTCCCTCCCCAAACGGGGAGCAGGACTTTCAGGGATGATTAGGGAGGCATGAGAGAACAGCTATCCATGTTTTCTTATAGAATAGCTAGATATTTGAGGCAAACATATTTTTCCTAGAAATGCATGAATAACTCAGTGATATAAACATATATATGATATGAGTGAGAGCAAGTGAATGACAAAGCTTTTGGAAGGTGGGAATTCTTTTAGCAGTAGAGGCAGACAAATTCTACTCTATTCCACTTTGGAATTCCGTTACTTCTCTCCTTTCTGTCTTGGCTGCACATTCGCTGATTGCCAGGAAATTTCCATTTTATTGTCTCCAGGGGAGAGCGGAGTGGCCAACAGTGTCAGTGATCAGCACGTGGGTTGTTGGCAATTTGATCATTATTTTGTAGTGCTATTTAGGCCCGAACAACTGCTGACAGAACCACACTGTAAAATGACCTCCATGGTCAGTTCCACACTCGTACAGTGGGGCAGCTCATGGTTAATATGACAATCCAGTGTCCAGGAGGTGTGCTCAATAAATAATAGACACTGTGAGGTATTAGCAACCCCTAAACATTGTTCCCATTTTATATATTAGGAAATTGTGGATCAGGGAAGATCAATAGTTTAATGAATTTAAAAATATCTGAGTCTTTTCAGTGAATATTAATCTAGCTCTGCTCTGGATCAAACACGCCTACATTTTTGAAATGCGGGGAAGAAAACGATGAATCAGGTACAGTCTGGTTAGAGTACAGTATACAAAACAGAAATCTCTCTAGATAATTTAAGAACAAATGGGTTTAGCTCAGGGAGTTAGTGTTTAAAGCCTCACTGGAAGACGTGGGGCGGTGTCATTCGGGAGAGACTACTGCGGGTCTCTTGGTTTTGAAGTCATACCCTGTGGATGTGATTCAGAGGCCGAGGAACCATTGTGTCCACCTGTGCTGGTGCTATCTCAGTGGGCTCTCACCTCCGAGAGGGAGGAAGGTGGGGCTGGACACTGCTGAAAACAACCTCTCCCCCCGGGCCTGTGCATCTTGCCCAGGTGTATCACGTTGGCAGGACGACCAGGAGCTTAACCTTCCATCCTTCTCAGTGGGGCATGACATGAGTGGAAATGGATTCCAGGCCAGGCGCCACTAGATCATATAGAACACGCCACCTCTGTACTCAATGGGCTCACAGTTCAGTAGTAGAGGCAGACAAATAAAAAGACAAGTTCAGGGTCATATGGCAAGTGCAGTGATAGGCTTTGGCCCTGTGCTTGCGAAGGCACAGAATGGGCTCGTGTGGGTAGGAGTGAGAAGGGAGAGAAGGGCTTAGAGGAGCTTCCTGGGAGGAGGTGCCCAGATACAAGTCTTAAAGGATTAGTAAGAGTGGATCATACGAAAAGGAGTGAAGGCTGTGGCCAGCCTATGGGAGAGGAGGGAGTCAACAGCTATAAGGCAATCGGGGGACCACAGATGTGAAGGAGACCTGGGGAGGTTACGTGCAGTGGAGACAGTGGGTCCCGGATTTTACTGGGATCACGTGGGCGTCACGTGGAAAGTGAACTTGAAAGTGAGGCCGGGTGTACATATTGCCGGACTTCGGACATACCTGGAAAGGAGTGAGATCCCAGTGAGGAAAACAAATAAATGAAGGAGTTAGTCCTTATTTTGGATTGTATGCTTTAGAGATGGCATTAAGTCAGAATTTTAAGCTAGGTCTATTGATTATGGAGTTAGGGCTTTACTTGCTTCTCCAATCTGCCTCAACTACAACTCGTTACTGATCAAGTCATTGTATGCAAAGCATGCCAAAAAAAATATGCACCTATAAGAAAAGGGAAAAAAACTGTATTGAAATTGTAACACTCAAGTCACTTTTGATTTCTGCAGTTACAAAAGGAGCTCAAATATAACTAGTATTCATCTTTTGTTATTGATACATACTGAGTTTTACAATTTTAATACAGAAGTTTTTTCCTTTCTTAAAATGTATATACATTTTTTGGCACCTTCTGTATTTAAAGATTTGTCCAAGAAAGCCACAGCATCATGTGCAAGTGTGTTTGTATGTGTGTGGATTTCATTCTTTCAGGAGGGAAGATGTATACCTGCTATGATTCTCAAGGTTTAAGAATCACTTGAATTAAGGCTTTTATCTTAATAGCTGTGATGGCTGGTGTTCATTCAGTTTGTTCTAAAGATCAAATGCTCGTCCGGGAGTATATTTTAAAACATATTAAATAGTTCAGCTTCAGGCAGTACAGCAGATTAAAATTTCTTAAAGATCTTGCCATGATGTATGAAGATGTTGGCTCAATCACCGCAAAATGTTTCTGGGTGCATTTCTGAGCTCTCAGGAATATGAGACAAGTCCTCTGAGTCAAGCACACACAGGAATCTAAAGGAAAGCATCCGGAGAGTGGGTGAAGGCTGGGTGGCTCTGAAGGCACGTGTTAGCTACCTAAAGGAACCTACACCTTTAAGGAATATTGGCTACCTGGGTGCGGGGTGCTCAGGAGCAGAGACTAGGCTTGTGCACAGAGAGGGCAAGTGGGGGAGTGGAAGTGATTGAGACCCTGCGTTCCTCCAGGCCCTGCATCCTTGGGGAAAAGTTGTGCTAGGAGAACTCCTGCTGGACAGCAAACCCTTAAGGAAGTTCTCTGTCACTGTCATATGCAGGGGGAAAAATAATCGTAATAATAATAATAATGATAATACAATGCCTGGGTGCTTGTCATGGTTTTCTCTTTGCTTATATGCATATTATTTATCTTCTTTGTATGTATAAAATTTCATAATGTAAAAACATACGATGTCTGCATTTCCGTCTGATTCATTTTTATTGTTTTAAGAACTGCTTGAATGAAAACTCCGTATTTATAAAAGAAATAAGACCCTGGAGTGAAAGATCAAGTTTTACCTTCAGCCATACTAATTTATTTCTTCAAGTACTATTGTAGTATAGTATTCTGTTCTTGGAGATAAAAATTTCTTTTTCCCTGTATTCTTGTGCTATAATTGGGTTTTAGCCTTCATATGAAAGGAAAGGGAGGGGAGGGCAGGGGGGGAGGATGGGTAGAGGGAGGGCAATTTGTGGGATCACACCTACGGTGCATCTTAGTAGGGTACTGGTGAAACTTATTAAATGTAGAGTATCAATGTCTTTGTATAGTGATTAAGAAAATGCTATGAGGGCTATCTCTCACAGTACGATCAAAATGTTTCTGATTGTATATGAAGCACATTCTGCCCTATGATTGCACCAATGTACACAATTATGATTTAATAAAATTATTTAAAAAAAAATTCTGAGTGAAAGAAGAAAGAAAAACAGTTCATGCTTTACAATTACACGTATGCAACATTCCAAATGAAGTCATACTATTCTATGGCATTAGAGATTAGAATAGTGGTTATCTTTGGGTTTATATCTGGAAGGGAGCATGGGGGGCTTCTGGGATATGGGTGATGTTCTGTTTATCTGGATCCTGCTTCTAATTCTCTATTGGTATGTAATTAATTACCTCAAAACTTAATCACTTAAAACAAGAAATATGCATTATCTCATGTTTCCTATGGATCGGGAAACTGGGTTCAGCTTATCTGGGTGCCTTTGGCTCAAGATCTCTCACAAGGTAGCAATCAAGTTATTGCTGGGGGTATGGTCTCATCTGAGGCTCAACCGGGAGAGGGGATTTGCTTCTATACTCACTCATACATTCAATTTCTCAGAGGCTGTTGGACTGAGGACATCTTTATTTGAGACAGTCTCAATCTTTTGCCCTGGGTAGAGTACTGTGGTATCATAGCTCACAGAAACCTCAAACTCTTGGGCTTGAGCAATCCTCCTGCCTCAGCCTCCCAAATAGTTGAGAGTACAGGCATGTACCACCATGCCCAGCTAATTTATCTATTTTTAGTAGTCATGGAGTCTCACTCTTCCTCAGGCTGGTCTTGAACTCCTGAGCTCAGGTAATCTACTGACCTCAGCCTCCCAAAGTGCTAGATTACAGGCATGAGCCACTGCTCCTGGCCAAGGACCTCAGTTTCTTAATGACTGCTGGCCAGGACCTCCCTTGATTCCTTGTTATGTTGGCCTCTTCAAAGGGCAGCTCACAACTTGGTATTTGGTTTCCCTCAGACCAAGTTAGCAAGACTATAAGAAGTTAGCATACAATATGGAAGACAAGGTTTGGGGTTTTTTTTAAACTAACTTTGGACATGATATCCTATTTATTAGAAATTAATCAGTAAGTATGGCCCGCACTCAAGGGGAGGGGATATACATGGTCTGAGATGCAAAGGGTCATCATTGGAACCATCTTGGTGGCTGCCTATTGCATGTGTGTTTAATATGTAAAATTTAACAAGCTGTACACTCAAAACATGTGTTTTTCTGTATTGTGTACTCAGAAAGTGTGGTTGAATGATTAACAGGATCTCAGGATCTCACAAAAGAGACCTGCAGCCTTCAAACAGACTTTACCAAACTGGAGGTTCTGAAATTGAAAAAGTCTGGCCTCTAGAAACAGAACACTTTTTTCTAGCCCACCTCTGCCAAGCTGGGCAAATTGTGACTTTTCTCAGTCTTTGCCCCTCTCCTCAGTATACCATCACAGTCGATACCTATGGTCACCACTGCCTCTGTAAATTTATGAATCCTAAAAGATTGACAGGTTCTTTCCAATTGGATGAGCATGAGGCCCAGTGTTTTTGTCATGGAAAGACAAAGTATACTGCCATGATAGAGTCAAGTCCTGGGCTTCCTGTGACCAATCCTATAGTCATATTTTTTTTTTTTTAAGACAGAGTCTCACTATGTTGCCCTCAGTAGAGTGCTGTGGCGTCACAGCTCACAGCAACCTCAAACTCCTGGGCTTAAGCTGGGACTCCAGGCACCCGCCACAACACCCGGCTATTTTTTGGTTGTAGTTGTCATCATTTGGCAGGCCTGGGCTGGGTTCGAACCTACCAGTTCCAGAGTATGTGGCTGGTGCCCTAGGCGCTGAGCTACAGGTGCCAAGCCATCGTCATATTTAGTCAAAGCAGGAAAGCTTCTGAGATGGTGAAGAAGGTAAGGTGTATTATTTAAAACCACCCTGTAGTAATGATACATGTTAAAATGGGAACAGAACACGAAGGTTCCTTGGGCAAACATCAGAACAATTGCCATGGGCCAAAATCATAAATATGCAGTACATTGTCCCAGATTTCAGGGTTGACCCATTTCTAGCCACTTGCTTATCTTTACTCTTACGGGTCTGTGCTGGGGACTGTGAACATGCATAGAGAGGAAAGAAGGGACTAAACCAGGGAAGTCTTGTCCTAGGTGATTAGAATAAAATAACAATTCTAAAAAGGCTTGAGAAATGTTAGTAAAGGAGCTGCCAGTTAAACTATTTCTCACTCTAAAAGAAGCCTTCTGGTTTCTTCTCAACAAGTACCCCATTTTTCCCTGTCATTTGATCTAAACCATAGCTGGATCACTTATCAATGGAGCACCCAATGCCTTGGCCCAACTTTCTCTTGGTGTCTGTCTCATTCATCCAAGGAAATGCGTTTAAGGAAAATATCTACCCTAGTTTTTTCAGTATTTTTTGTACTTTCAGTTTATTATGTCAGTTTCCTTTCAATGGTATTTTGTAAGAATGGCTCTTAAGAAATCACCTACAGGGCCTGCTGAAGAACTTCTACTTAATGATTTCTCAGCTGTTGGTAATAACTACCTCCTTGCCTGCATTGCTGTCTCAGCCCTTACTGGACTTTTGCTTTCACTTTGCCCTCCTGCCATCCATTCCCAGCTTAGTGGCCAGAGTGACCTTTTAAAAACATGTATTTTGACATTCCTCTGCTCCAAATTCACAGGTAAAGCCTGACTCTCTAAATGGCCTGTCACGTTCTTGCCCCTCTGACCTCTAATCCTTAGAAATCTTCCTTACTCCATAGCAGACCCACAGGACTCCTAGTTCTACCTCAGACATCCTTGGCAGGTTCCACCTTAGGGGCTTTGCACTGGCAACCCCTGTGCCTGTAAAGGTCTTCCCCTGAACAGCTACACATCATCTATGGATGGTTGCTCAGATGTCACCTCTTAAGGAGACTTAACCTGCCCACCCTTTTCAAAATGGCACAGCAGCCCAACACTTGTAATGCTCCCTTTTCCTCCACGTCATCATCAGCATGCTATATTTTACATACATAGTACATTTGTTATCTATTTTTTATTGAATGCCTTCCCTCTATAGAAGGTGAGCGCTGCCAAGTCTGATCGTCTGAGGTAGCTCAGGGTTTCTCAATCTCAGCATTATTTTGTGCTAGATAATTCTGTGCTGTGGCGAGTGCCTTGTAGAATCTTTAGCAGCATCCCTAGGCTCTACTCATTAGCACTTCTAGGTGTGACAATCATTAAGTGTCTCTAGACTTTGCCAAGTGCCCCCTGAAGGGTAAAATCACTCCCCAATGAGAGATCACTAATGTATCCCAAATGCCAGGCCCCAGGTGGATACTCAGTAAGTATGTCCTGAAGAAATGAATGGAGGAAGAACTATTTAATATCACACATGTGTATAAAATAATTTAACCTTCACCTTGTGAGATCTTGCTGCCTTTTATCAATCTTAAATATAAGGACCACTTTCATCCATTAGTCAAATAAGTAATTCAAAGGATAAAGACAATATTCATTGGGCAAACAATGAATTAATGGACCCCAAATTAGGTCAAACCAACACAGATATACATTGCAAATAAAACACTTTTAGCTTAGGTTACATTGTTTGCGTTTGTTTAGCTGCACGTGTATCTGTTTTGGTTTTCCAAATTCAGAGTGCCAAACCTGAAATTTTATTGCAAAGGTTTACAAAGCAGAGTAAAATCAAAAGTTTGTAATGATACAATTTTATCAAGATGCTAATTTTTATAATAATTGTATCAATTACATGGATTTTAACCATAACAACCTAATATTCCTCACAAAGAAAATTAATCCTTTCTCTGCCAAATTTAGATATATATACCACAATGCAATACCAATTGTGCCCTCCAAATTATCCCTTATAGTGAAGCATTTTTATTTCTACACATTGATTGGTTCTGCATCTCCCCTAAGTTTATTCTTTTCCCTTCCGCCTCAATCTTCAGGCACAGTGGCTCACATCTGTAATCCTAGAACTCTGGGAGGGTAAGGCCAGTGGATTGCCTGAGCTCAGGAGTTCAAGACCTGAGGAAGAGTGAGGCGCTGTCTCTAAAAATAGTTGGGTGTTGTGACATATGCTTGTAGTCCTAGCCACTTGGGAGGCTGAGACAAGAGAATCACTTGAGCCCAAGAGTTCGACGTTGCTAGGAGCTGTGACATCAGGGCACTCTACCCAAGGTGACAAAGTGAGACTCTGTCTCCAAAAAAAAAGGTCCATAATTAACACTACAAATGTGCTAATCACACTCATAGCAGTAAGAGCATCCTTTCCCATACTTCAGCATGTTTATATAAGACAGTTGTTTTATTTGTTTTGATGCAGGTTGCAGCATAGTGGGGAGCCATCAGCTTGGATACTTCCCTTCCTTGATAAGGGAGATATGTTCAATTTTAAAGCCATTTGCACCCCCTTGAGTGCCTATTTTAAAAACATAGTTTTCAAACTTTTTATGGAAAGATGGTGTTGTAGTTATCTATTGCTGCCTAACATATGCAATAGCTTAATAAAATAATTATCTCTTATGGTTTTATGAGTAGACTGAATTCATCCAGATGGTAATCATTGGAGTCTCCCATGTAGCTTCAGTTATATGGCAGCCATGACTAGAGCCACTCAAAGGTTTAATTGGGCTGGACATCCAAGATGGCTCCTTCAGTCATATGTTGTTGTGGGACTTGGACAGCTGATATATCTGGGGTTAGCCAGGCATCCCTCTCTCCCCATCTCCACACTGCTTTTCAACATAGCTAGCTTTTGCATAACATGGTGGTCCACGGGTTGTTGGATTTCTTACATAGTAGCTGGCTTCCCTCAAAGTGAGCATTCCAAGATATCCATGAGGTCCACATGTCATGCAGTGCCACTTCTACAATATCCTATTTGTCAAAAGTGAATCACAGGAAAAGTCCAGATTCAAGGGGAGGAGACTGCATGAAGGTATGAATACAAGGAAGTATGGTTAATTGAGAGCCATCTTTGAAGCCTTCATTCTGCAGATGGGAAAAGATGAGTGACATGATTACCCAGGTTTTAGGATAAAGACATATTGCTTAATACTATCTTTTCTTAAATTCTCTTTGCTTTCTATTTGACTATTAAACTGGCAGCCTTTTCGATCAGCAATATAACCCCTCACTCAAGAGTAAAATGGTAGTGGGAGAGACATTGTCTGTAGAATTGGTAGAAGCTAAGCCAATGTTATGGGACAGGTGGACTCTTTAATCCATTTTCTTTATGTCTCTGTTGGCCTGATGACCCTGGTGGCTTCATTATGCCTCTTTTCTTCTACAGCACCCCCTGAGCATAATTTGCAGACAACAAATTAGCCCTTTCCTCTTCTTTGTAAGCTTCATCAGCAATGGGCAAAGTGTAAATGCTTCATATAGTCTGTGACAGAGTACACTTAACCATAATGTGTTGACCTTTTCTGAATGCTTGGTCATCTGGACATTTCCATTCCCTGCAGCTAATGGCTTCAGTACTGTTAGGGATTGATTCAGTGCATAATTATAATCTCTATTCAGAGTGTTGCAAAGGTCAACTAGATGAAGCATTAAGCCCCCATTCCAAATGTAGTCTTGTGACAACTTTTCTGAAAAAGCTGCTTCCCTTCAGTTTTGAAAACAACCAAATAGGCTGACACCACATTATGACTGGTTATCAAATCAGAAAAATCGTAGTGTTCTTTTCACATCTCTTGAGTTCAGATGGGAAGAGAAAATGGAAGTCAATGAAGTGGTTTTATCACAAAGTACCCTAGGATTGAGGAAAGGCCCTTCTGAGTCATGAGTCATTGGAGAACTGCTGCTACTCAGTTCTTATTCCCATCATCAGCAGCTTTCCACAAGCAGAGAATTTAAGGGCTGGGATAGAAGCACTAGCTTGCAGAAAAGAGTAGTTTTTAATCTCTATTCAGAACTCTGAAGTGCAGGAAGAAGAGAGTCCTGTGTTCATGCATTTATCTTAGAAGTGAGAGTTCAATGCCCTTTCACCAGGCCTTACCCCTTTCTTTCCAAATAAAAATGCTGCACATCGGCTTGGGGCCTGTGGCTTAAGTGGCCAAGGGGCCAGTCACATACACCTGAGCTGGTGGGTTCAAATCCAGCCCGGGCCCACCAAACAGTAATGACGGCTGCAACCAAAAACTGGCCGGGCATTGTGGTGGGCACCTGTAGTCCCAGCTACTTGGGAGGCAGAGGCAGGAGACTTGCTGGAACCCAGGAGTTGCAGGTTGCTGTGAGCTGTGATGCCACGGCACTCTACCCAGGGCAACAGCCTGAGGCTCTGTCTCAAAAAAAAAAAAAAATGCTGCACATCAATCCATGGAGTCGAAGTTATAATATCATTTTATGGTTTACAAAATTCTTTCATATACAGCCCTAAATTACTCCTTCATTTGCCTTTCAAAAGCCTAACTTTTCAGCCTTCACAGATTGATTACTTACTTCCACTTTTGAAGTTTAAAATCATGTAGTTTAACTTGTTTGGACTTAATGTGTTTAAAGCAAGACTCTTGAATTTTGACATAAAATACCCTCCTATATATTTTCATTATTTGTTTTTTTTTGTTTGTTTTCCCAGTCTCTGAGAAATCTCAATGCCCTTCGTAAGTCTGTTAAATTAGTATCGATCTCTGAATTGATTCAGGGATCTATCCATTTGGTCTAGAAGGGAAATATACAATAGCACATGCCAATATGATTATATATTGCAATTTTAAAATGTCGTAGATATAAAATGAGAAAAGCAGTTAAAGAAAGGTGCTAAACTATGCTACCATAAGAAATAGAGAACACCAGCTTTAGCTTCATTGTTCAGAGGAATTTTAATACTGAAACATTACCTCATTCAGATCTAGGGTACTCATATAGCTTTGCTTACTGCAATATAATTACATGCAGTGAAATTATACAATGTGATGTGATGCTAAAGTACATCTTACAACCACTGATGCTGAGTCTCTCAAACATGTTTCAAGGGACTCTTCTTCAAAAGAGATAAGACCCAGGTCTGGTGACATACTAGGGAGGCTGAGATGGGAGGACTTCTTGAACCTACAAGTTCAAGGCCAGCCTGGGCAACATGGTGAGACCTGTCTTAAATTTTTTTTTTCTTTTTATAAAAAAGATGAGAAGAAGAGACTTTTGTCAAAGAATTATAAAGAGAGAAATTGAGGGTGGCGCCTGTGGCTCAGTGAGTAGGGCACTAACCCCATATACTGAGGGTGGTAGGTTCAAACCCGGCCCTGCCAAACTGCAACAACAAAAAACTAGCCGGGCGTTGTGGCGGGCACCTGTAGTCCCAACTACTCAGGAGGGTGAGGCAAGAGAATCGCCCAAGCCCAGGAGTTGGAGGTTGCTGTGAGCTATGTGACGCCATGGCACTCTACCGAGGGCGATAGAGTGAGACTCTGTGTCTACAAAAAAAAAGAGAGAGAGAGAGAGGAATTGAAGGCAAATTTGACAGGAGCAGTTTAGACTACATTATCCCTCAGAGATCAGCCTGTGATTTAGGGATTAAAATAATGTTTTTAATAAACTCAACCAGTTAAAAAATATTGATATTGCAATTTTAAATTAGTCTTCAAAAGTAGAAAATTTACATGGAATTTATTATGAACTAATTCTTTTCTAAGTATGCTTCTATTTTTAAAGATCTCTAGCTGTTTTAGGTCTTTCTAAAAAGATGTTACCTAAATACTGAGATATGGCATCTTTTGTTCTTGATTCTAATCATTCTATTAAGGCTACTTGAAAATGGCTTAGGTCTTTTTTTTCTTCTTTAGGATCTTAGGATTAATAATACTAAGGGAGCGAAAACATTGTGGATTTAATTTTTCTTATCTTGCAGATTATAATAAAATAAGTATAATGAGGGAAAAAAGCAAAAGAAAAGCATGTCTCTAGTTTTGATGATAAATAACATATTGGAATATTTTATTTAAATTCAGATAACTTCATTTATTCATTAAACAGTAAGATTAATGTTAGCCTAGGTTATTAGCCAGGTGTCATGGTGGTACCTGTAGTCTCAGCTACTCAGGAGGCTGAGGCAGGAGAACTGCTTGAGCCCAGGAGTTTGAGGTTGCTGTGAGCTAGGCTGACACCATGGCACTCTAGCATGGGCAAATGAGTGATATTTTGTCTCAAAAAACAAAAAAAGTTAATCTAGAGTATGTTTCTTGAAATCGACAGAGCACTACCACAAGACACAAGTACTTCAAAGATAATGGACATATTTTGAAAATCAGTTCCTATTTTCAAATTAACAAGGTGTGCTGAGCAATGCTTCTTCCTCAATTTCTTTAGAGAAAAATAATATTCTGTGTTGGGGACATCATAGGTAGAAATGACTTTTGACATACTTATAGAGAACTAGGGCATAAGTCTCCCTTTATTAGTGTAACAGACAGAATATAAGATGGAACCCAATGATTGCTGTCCCCTTTTATTTGTAGTCTTGTGTATTTCTCTCCCCTTTAGTATAGATGAAACCTTCCAAACAATAAAATATGGTTCACTTTCCATAAGTGAACAAATAATTATGCCACTGAGCATTGCTCTAGAGAAATTTAGCATTTTTTCCCACAGCCTTATGGGGTCCTGCCCATTCTCCCTCCCTCCCCACTACCTCATGTTTTTGCTCTGTGTTTACCTTTTTATTGTTTCTTCTCAAGGCTCTGTTCCTCCCTTAGTCAATAATTCTTTGAACTCAAAAAGTATGATCCATTCAAGTCAGTTGAAATGAAGAGAAATTGGGAATTACTGTAGCAAGCAGATGTCAGAGGGTACAATCATAAGGTAACTATGTTCTTTTTCTCCGTTGCCCATTGATAACAGCTCCCCAAAGCCAGTTCCTCCTTAGCCCTCAACAAAATCTCAGGCAGGTCCCATAACTACACAAACAGGTTCAGAAAAATTCTCCAGTCACTTGTATACTTATAATCCCAGCAATTTGTAATTTACGGTTAAAATGTTATCGTAAAATTGTCCAAACTCCCAACTCCACAAAACTTCTTCCTTGCCCCTTTCAGGCCTGGGAAGCCTGCAGTAGACTATGGGACATTATCAATCTTTTCTCTAATTGCCCCAACATTCTGCTTTAACAGTAGCTCCTTCCAGATTGAAATGAGCGATAGGTAAAAAGCAGGGCAGATCTCACTTGATTGGCACCAGTATAATCCAGCTTTGGTTTCCTCTAGCAATGAAAGATAATTAAGGTTCACGCTTTCCCTCGTGGGTTAGGGATTTGAGGCTTCCTGTGTGCTACAGCACACCATCAGCTCAAGTGTTCTGCGTCTTCATGGAGTCACAGTTGTAGTCCACCTCTCCTGTCCTCTCTGAGTGACCTTCTCTCCTGCCCTGTTGAGTTTTCGCTCTCCCTACCCCATTCCCTACCACACAGTCCAGCCCAGCCAGAGCAAGTAGGGCAGCCACAAATTAGTACTTTCTAGAAATGCAATTCTAGTGGCTTCTTCAAGGGAGCAACCTTGCAGCAGATCCCCTTCACCTTACTCATTAGAGAAATAAATCACAAAAGCAGGTCATTAATTACAACCTAACGTAGATAAAGTCAGCTAGTCTTCGACAAAATGGCAACTGACCTTTCTCCTACTCATGATTTTAAAAAAAGGAACAAAGAAAGGAAGGAGGAAAAGCTATTATAACCCATAATATGATTTTCCCACAAGGGTATGAGTCCTTTGAAAGGTTTTGGTTACTTGGAGGAAATGAAATAAACCATTATACTACATTGTTCTGCTTTTAGCTATGAAGTGTTCCCTGTTGTGAGCGATATTTGCAATCAGTGCGTGTCTGAAATATATTTATCAGCCCAGGGTGCTGAGTGTTATTACCAGGAGCTCACTAAGCCACATGGTGTAGGGAAGTGATGTTCGCCGGGATGCTGTTTTTACATACAAAACCTACAGTGACATTTTTCTTTGGTGATCCCTATCCTAGGGAGACAATGATGTTTCACAAATTGAGAGAATTTTTAAAAATCTCTTGCCCTGACAGAAAACTACAGAGAAATTTTTAAGCAACAAAGAAAAGGAGGCAAAAGGAAAGTCAGAAGGGGAGAATCAATTTTGTGAGCAGTGGAAAATGTAGAGCCCGGCTGAGCTGATGTTTCTAAATCCGTTCTTCCCTCACAGAATTTTATTTTAGGGCCCTGCTGTTTGGCAGCTCAGATAATATCACCCAATGTAAACCGCCTGGGAAGCTTTCAATTGGGCAGTTTGTTACACTTGGGAAACACTTGATTTTGGTTTTTTATGAGGTCTGAAAGCCCACTTCGGAGCTGTTTGATTTACTCTGCCCTGGGAGTCAAAGCAACATTTGCCAACGCATCATACATTTCATTTTGAAAGAAAACAGTCACTGCTTAGAGTCCAGGCTCTGTACGATTCATAAATGTTTGTTTTTCTCTCTTAACAGAAGCTGCAAAGAATCGATACTCCTGACTGTCATTCAGCCTTACCCTGTAAGTATTCTGTGAGTAAAAGTGCCACTGAATGATCTCAGCCTCAAGTCTCCTCTGCCCAATCCAGGAAAACCAGGAGAATGAATCACAGCAGAGAAAACTAACATGCATTCACAACACAGGCTACGAAATCTTAATTAGTGCACCTTATACTCCGTGGGAGCAAGCAAAGCCATTATTGAAAAGGAAACAAAGTAATGCATTTCCTAAATATCGTGAAAGGCAATCGGGGATTCAGTCCTATGCAACTTTCACATCTGGAAATCACACCAAACTCAAGACTCTCTTCTGCTTTCCAGCTTAAGAATCAGAAACTCTGTGGGAATATCGAATTCTAAGAGGTAGAAGCACGATTGTTATTCTTATCTTCATCTGAATAATCTGGTGAAGAACTGGATATTTTAACAAAGCCCACTTTAAAGGTAGATATTAGAGGCAATATAGCTGTCAGGTGATTTCAACCACTCTGGTTAAGAAGGTGGAAAGTGATTTAAAAGATTGGACTGACTTCTGACTTCAGTTCCCATGATTTTTTTCAAACAACTTTATCAGGGTACAATTGGCCTACTGTAAAACTCACCCGTTTTAACTATACGGTTCAATAGATGGTCTTCATAAAATGAACTGAGGTGCGCAACCTTACCACATTCCCATCACCCCAGTAAGATCCCTTGTTCCCATTCACAGTTAATCCCTGTTCCCACCCTCTGTCCTAGGCAGCCACTAATTTACTTTCTATTCCATAGACTTGCCACTGCTTGTGAATTTCATACATTGTCAGTTGAACTAAAAAATATTGAGGCAAATTTCTTCAAATTTTTCCCAAAATGGTTACTGTCAGTCTGGTCTTCATATGGAGCGGCACAGATTCCAACCTGCTCAACTGTCTGTTTTCTTCACGGTAGAATTGGAACATTTCTACATCAATTAAAAGACTCTCTGGCATTTGGCAATTTCCGTGTTCTGACCAAATTCTTTATGTTCCCTGTCCCAGAATTTTTCTCCTAAGCACTGGGGGTCAGGCATTTTAGGTGGGAAATAGTACATATTCAGGATTCCAGTAAGACCACAAATAGGACTAACTAAGACAATAAATGATGCCATCCAGGACATAACTATGTATATATTAAAGGCTCAGTTTAATCTTGACTGTTATTTTTTAGTTCCATTTCTTTGACAGAATTTACATATACACATTTAGACTTGACAACCAAAGGAGGCCCCAGGATGTAAGAGAACCAAAATTTGAGGTCTGCTTCCAGCACTGTGACGGGTGACACCTTAGCTGTTCAGAAACAGCTGAGGTCTCCTTATCCGTATGAGGAAGGATGAAATCGCATCTCATCCAAGGGCCTTCCCACGCCACCATCTCATGAATCTGTGATCCCTTCCATGTGCTTTGATAGAAAGTACAGCTGGGCTGTTTTTAGATAGTTTTAGTTAACTAAATTGTCATTCTCACCTACTTCTAATCCATCCACACTTTCTTGATTTGTTTGCAGTGGACAAAAAAAAATTGGTGAGGCCAACGTAAATGTCTATAATAAGTGTGTGCTCGAGCAACTATATATTCCTTTTGGAACTTCACATTGACATCATCTTGCCTGAATTCTCTCTCCCCACTTTTATAACCTATTAGAAATGCAAAAGAACCATTTGATTCCAACCAGGTTATTTTTGCAACACTGAGTGCTGTTTCCCCCCGTGCAGTAAACTTAGAGAGTTTTGCATTAAAGTTTAAGGTTGTATCTTATGCCTTTGCCTGCTCTTTTAGCCATTTAAGTCTGTGTAACTTGTTATTCATTTGAATATTCATTACTCTCCGTGAATCATGGGAGTTCTTTTGAACAGATAATCTGCAATTTTCTAGGCGTTTGAGTGGTTGTCACTGTTGTGCTATATCGAAAGGCCACAACATTTGGCCACAACATTTAAGAGCAAGTGTCGCTTGTTCTTGTGGCCAACAGCCGCGCCTCTGCTTGTGGTCACTCTGCCCCCGCCTGCCCATTGCAGATAAATTCTCATCCTTCCCTCTCCTTTGACCAACACTTCTTTCTGAAATGACCACTGGATACTCTGTTCACACCACCTGCTCGGCCTAGCCAAATCGGTTCCTTTGACCTTTCACGTTTTAACCTAAATTCTAAATGCTGCACTGGGGTTTTTCAACCTTGGTATCATTGACATTTGGCCTCTGTTGTAGGGACATCCTGCATTGTACAACGTTTAGCAGCATCATTGGCCTGGACCCATTAGATGCCAACAACACCCTCCCTCCAAGTTGTGACAAACCAAAATGTCTCTAGACGTTGCCAAATGTCCCTTCAGAGCAAAATTGCCCCTGTTCTTCCTGCACTGTTCCAGTCCAGAGTGGCTTTTCATCCTCCGAATTATAGAAGTTGATATAAAGGAATCAAAACCCCCAAAGTTACTTAAATAGCTACACGGACATGGAGAGGAGAGCAGATGGAAGAAGCGACTGCAGATTTTCCTTATATTTTTATGTTTGGATTTTTCTACAAGCAAATTGCTTTTTGTAAAATAAATTAATTGGCTTTCATTTATTTGCTAAACATCTTCTTGGCAATCAAGATTGACATGCAGAAACAGATGACCCAGCAAATCAAAAGAAAGTTCATAAATTCTACACTTATGACAGATAATAAAAATTAGCATTTAAATGTCTTTTGCCACTTTCTGGCCAGCGCTTTTCACATCGCCCCAGTTCCGCATAATACAGGCTCAGACAGACCTAGAGCTAACATTTCCACCTTCCTGCCATATTCCACGTGTGCCCAGGATGCCCAATGTGACCCAACCACAGAAATCAATCTCCAGTGAGGCCCAGATCAAGAGGACCCAGGACAAAAGTCTTGGGATCCCTGACATTCTTTGATAAGAAATATTTCTTAACAGGTTGCTGCCTCATTTTGAGTATTATGGAGCCCCCTCACTCCCCATCGTTTTTACTCCTTGTGCAAAGTACAGAAGGAAATACGTACCAAGAAAAGTATGGGTCAGCAGAAACTTTTTCCTTAGACACAATCAGTATGAACATTTTAAACTATTTTTTGCCAGTCTTTTTTTTAATGCCGTCATCAAGAGCATATTGTATATACTATTTTATTCTGTTTCTTTCACCAAATGTATCATAAGCATTTTCCTATGTTACCCAAAATCCCTTATATGCATCATTTCAATGGCTACAAAACATTACATTCTACCAAGATTGACTTACCCAATGCCCTATCATCAGGCCCTTCACACTGTCTTTAATGTTGTGCTGTTATAAATAATTCTGCAAAGAACATCTTTGTGTATAACTCTGGATTGGTAGTTAGTGGTATTTAACCAGCATGGAATTTTAGGAGAATTTCTGGGTTACCTGTGGATTTTGTTTGCTTCTAATAAACCACTTGCTTTCCATGTCCTGTTATCTTCTTTTTTTTTTTGGTTGCAGCCGTCATTGTTGTTTGATGCCCAGGCTAGATTCGAACCCGCCAGCTCAGGTGTACGTGGCTGGCGCCTTAGCCCATTGAGCCACAGGCGCCGAGCCTGTTATCTTCTTTTTTAATTTGAGATCTTTTTTGGCCAGCTTCGTCTTTCGTTCCTTTCACTCTGCCTTCCACAGTTTCCAAATCCAAAACTTCCCAGCTAATCTTACCTGAGACAGTATTCAAAAAGTCTCTACAACCTCCCTTCATACAAACCCAACTCGATAGGACACGGGTTAAGTCATTCTCTCCGTTCTGATGTCCCTGAGCTACCATAATTCCCATTTCCTTCGGTTGTTTCTAGTCCAAAGAGCTGAGGAGACCGCTTGCCTGCCCCCACTTCTTAATTGCCTTTGCTGCATTTTATGTACCTGATGGAGGCTACGCATGTCCTCGTGGAAACCCCAGTGTAGCTAATGCTGTCAGAGCCTAGATTATGCTCTCCTGTCATGGCTCATACTGAGGCCACTGGCCCACTTTCCAATGGAGATCACAGGGGCCTCTTCCCCGCTGGGCTCTTTCTAGCCCCAGGAGTATGACTGAGAGCAAGTCACAAGTGCCGAGGATTCTCACTCCCAGACGGGTGGCGGTTTGTGTTCTCTTAGGTGATGAGCAGTCAGGTGTGGCCACAAGAAGGGACAGGAGAGGTGCAGGGTAAAAACATTTGTTATACTCACAGGTCCTAGGAGACTGCATGCCAAGGGCATGGGGAGGTGTCACCTAGGAGGGAGCCACGAAGGAGCAGACTCAACCAGTCAGGTGGGCAGCAGAGACAGCGAGCGAGCCCAGGGCAGGGCCTTTGTCAAGGATCAGATTGAAAGACACACCAAACAGGTGTGAGAGGATTCCACTGATGTGTCTAAACGTCACTAGGTCAAGGGAAGGTGGCAAGGGGAACTTATGGCGGAGGCCTGCCTGGTCACACTGCTATACCAGATCACCCGGCTGAGGTGCTCACTGCCTGTTTGTGGGGACGGTGAAGCAGCAGGAAAATATGAAGCTTTCACATTTACAATACAAGCAGCCACTCCAGCTGTGACTGACAGGCCGCTGGATAAATATCCCAACTCCCTCTCTCCTCACAGTAAAATTCTGAGGTCTTCCTTGTTTCCCAGAGTTCCCAGCAGGAGTGGGTTCCTGAGCTCCAGGCGCCTGTAGTGATGCAACAGGGAAGGCTTTGTTGGCTGACTCTCTCCTCCTCTCTCCCTCCCCGACTCACCTGCCTGGGATTCCTGGGAGCACCTCCCAAACGGGCTAGCTGCCTGTGACTCCCTGTCTCAGGTCTGCTGTTTGTTAAGCCAGCCCTCCCCAAATGTTTCCACCACGTCTGCCGTGTAACTAATAATGTAGAGCTATGAGAATGACAAGTTCAAGACCTTACACTTCAGTTTCAGAAGTTAGTCTTATTTATGGAATTTTTTCAAACTATGTTCCAGTAACTTCTAAGAGCATCTAAAAGCATCAAGAGCATGCCACATTCTATTGTTTCACTCAAGCAACAGAAAATTTGGGAAGAGGTACAGGGGTTGATTATGGGCCTAATTTTAAAATTAATTAACATCAGGAGAATCTGATTATTCTAAATGGTAATTATTTTGTCATTTCCACCACAGGATATGAAGTGCTTGTGATCAGCACCTACAGGTCGTTAAGAATTAATTCACCAGGCTTTTGAGTGGTGCACATTATATATATTTTTGAGCAGCAAAGAGATGTGGAAGTTAAAGCTATAGTCATGACCGGTTAGCACTACCCCATATGCCATGGGTAACTGCCACAAACAGAATAAGCCATGACTTTGTTCTTTCTCATTAAGTAGCACTCAAGAGTTGGAGGGCTTATGTTTTTATTACCAAAAATTAATTTAAGGCTTAGCCCCCATAGCACAGTGGTTACGGAGCCAGCCACATACAACGAGGGTGGCAGGTTCGAACCAGGCCTGGGCCAGCTAAACTACTACAACAAAAAACACCCGGGTGTTGTGGCGGGCACCTGTAGTCCCAGCTACTTGGGAGACTGAAGCAAGAGAATCCCTTAAGCCCAAGAGTTTCAGGTTGCTGTGAGATGTGTCGCCACAGCACTCTACCGAGAGCGACATAGTGAAACTGTCTCAAAAAAAAAATTAATTTAAAAAATATATGTCCAGCTGGGCACAGTGGCTCACACCTATAATCCTAGCATTCGGGGAGGCCAAGGCAGGTGGATTACCTGAGCTCATGAGTTCAAGACCAGCCTGAGCCAGAGGGAGACCTCATCCCTGAAAATAGCCAGATGTTATGGTGGGCATCTATAGTCCCAGCTACTTGGGAGGCTGAGGCAAGAGAATCACTTAACCCTAAGAGTTTGAGGTTGCTGTGAGCTGGAATGGCATGGCACTCTACAGAGGGCAACAAAGTGAGACTCTGTCTCAATAAATTAATTAAAATAAAATAATAAATAAAAAATATATGTTCATTACATGAAACAGTCACAAGCCCAGAATAAGAAAAATACACTTGTTATGGGTTATTACTTAGAAGTTTCTTCTGGGCTGGGTGTGGTGGCTCCCACCTGTAATACTAGTGCTTTGGGAGGCTGAGGGAGGACGATCACTTGAGGTAACATACCAGGGTGTCTCTAAAAAATAAATGAAAAAGGAAGTTTCTCCCAAGTCTGTTGACTTCACATTTTATGTAAAAAAAATATTTACTTACAACCTTGGCTATCTAGTTGCTCTTTCCTCCTAGATTACTACTTTTGTCATAAAGGCATGGTAAGTGAACACAGGGATGAAACTACAGGAAGTGACAGAGAAGGGACAGGCAGCCACAGCATGGCAAGTTCTATGATATGGGGCTATTTACTTTGGGGACAAATAATCCTACGTACTTCCGAGAACATCATTACTTTCTAAGATTATACCAAATGATGTGCAGCCAAAAAACTAAGTTCTATTAAATATATGTTTTATTGAGGCAAGGAATTATGTAGACCATTTTAGAAAAATATGGCAAAATATTAAATTTAAAATTTGAGATACACAGAAGACTAAACCTTAGTACGTGGCACACAGGACACGTGTGAAATACCTCCTTCCCTAACAGTGCTGGGGAAGTGGGGTGCTGCTGCGTAGAAACATCTCACTAATTAGAAGTGTCTGTTCTGGGTGGCTTTCTTACAGCCGCTTCACTTGTGCTCGACTCGTGCCAATGTAAATACCGCCTGCTCAGACTCATTACGGGAGAAGAATGTTTGCCCTTCAGCAAAAAAATGACATATAGAAAGCAAATGAAATCACCAATGTATGATTTGCCCGTCGATCTTCACTAAACTTTGCCTTTAATTACAAAGATACTGATGAGACCCTTGCTGTCACATCACTTCAGCTCTGCAGCCTGGCCTGAACCCCACGGGCAGAGCATGTTGAAAACTATTCTTTGTGGAGGAGCCATTTGGAGTTCTTTTTAGGTTTTGCTTTGTTTTGTTAAGAGGGTAGCCATTCTCTTAAGACATTTTACATAAATGGATGAACTCAAGCTCTGGGGCACAAATTACCCAGCCATGTTTTCTAACACACGGCTCATAGTAAAGGATGAGATAGGTATGGAGAAGCACTTTAGAAAAAACAGGATTCTCCTGGTATTAAGGCAAAAACTCCACCCGGGATAACACACATACACACACACATGCACAAGCACACACATTCGTTTTATCATATTTTTAAAATAGTGATTCTTTTTAATATAGCAAAATATACATAACAAAATTTACCACTTTAAGAATTTAAAACAAACAATTCTTGGCATAAAGATCATGCACAGAACCATTGCCACTGTTCTAGTTCCACAACTTTTTCATCAATCCAAAAGAAAATCCTAGGGCTCGGTGCCCATAGCTCAGTGGTTAGAACGCCAGCCACATACACCGAGGCTGGCGGATTCGAACCCAGCCCCGGCCTGCAAAAATAACAAGGACAACTGCAACAAAAAAAAAAAAGAGAGAGAGAGAGAGAGAAAAGAAAATCCCGTATCGGTTAAGCAGTCACTCTTCATTCTCCCATCCTTCCTTACCCCAGCCCCTGAACTACTCGTCTACTCTCTGTCCCTGTAGATTTGCCCTTTGGGGGCCTTTTATATAAATGGAATCATATAACAGGGGGCCTTTTGTGTCTGGCTTCTTTCACTGAGCATAATGTTTGCCAGGTCCATCCATGTGGTAGTGTGAATCAGAACTTCATTCCTTTTTATAGTTAAATAATATTTTATTGAATGAATGGACCATATTTAATAGAGTTATCTATTCTATCATGATGGTTTTTGATTTAAATAATCTCAAGTATATTTGTATTTGACAAGGATGAAAACAATTTTGTTCATTTTATTTGACAATCAAAGTAGGGGCCAGGCACAGTGGCTCAGGCCTGTAATCCTAGCACTCTGGGAGGCCAAGGTGGGTAGATTGCCTGGGCTCAGGAGTTCAAGACCAGCCTAAGCAAGAGTGAGACCCCATCTCTACTAAAAATAGAAAATCTAGCCAAGTGTTGTGGTAGGCACCTATAGTCCCAGACACTTGGGAGGCTGAGGCAAGAGAAGCTCTGGAGCTCAAAACTTTGAGGTTTCTGTGAGCTATAATGCCATGGCACTCTACCCAGGGGGACAGGGTAAAACTCTGTCTCAAAAAAAAAGAAGAAAAGAAAAGAAAACCAAAGTATGAGTCACCCTACTTGACTTTTGCGCCTTGAGATTAATACAATACATAGAAGGCTGGGCCTCTGTGTTGATTCTAGAATCAATTACTAGACTTCTTTATGCAACAGCCTCAGTGTCTTAGGACTATATACCATGGAAAACATTGGTTTCAACCACAGGCAATTGCCAAGGTGTGGCTATTTTAGTCCATACAATAGCAATTGTATGATTGAAACTAATATTTACTTCTACATTGGGCTCAATAGTGAATGTAGCTTTTTAAAAATAACAAATGATGCTTGGTTCATAGTGGACATCTATTAGATGTGAGTTCCCTTAGCCTTATGTTTCAATAAAATTATGCAATAAGGATAATCGTCGTCAGATGAAGTAACTTTACCAAGATCATGTGGCAAAGGACGCCTCTGGATCCCAGTACCTTTCTAAGCAGGTTCTCCATCGCATTTCCAATTTCTGCAGAACTGTGTCACAAGGCTCCCTTTCTGATAAAAGAAGGGAGAGGATCCTACAGTATTAAGAATCTATAAGATGAGGCAGATGAAAAAGTCAAAATTTTATCTTAAGCCAAGGTCTCATGTCTACCCTGCCCAGTAAGATCACAGGTTCCTAACAAGAAGCTGAAACGCAGGTTGTAGGAACATAAAGTATGAGCGCATAGGAGAGCAGTGTGTATGCGTGCACACTGGCCTGTTCACATGCCCACATGCCTTTAATGTGAATAGCAATGGAATTATTGATCATTTTAGAACTGTCAATAGCTTTTCTCCACCTCATTAAAGTAGATAATTGATGATGAACTCAGCATAGACCTGACATTTGATTTGACCACCACTTCATCTTCCATACTATGCTCAAAGCTCTGTATTAACAACAGGGTTTACGTGCTTTGGTGGCCAGCCATTAAAAAGGTCCCTGAAAATGTGCTCAGTAAGAACACAGAGCGTGCTGTTAGTAGTTCTGGTTTGGTGACTAAATCAAACTCATTAATTTATGGTCATAACAGGGTTTTGACTATGTCCATAATTTGCATTCCATCCTTGAATTAGGCTTGCGCTAAGCCTTTTTTTTTTTTTAGCAAAAATAGAACATATCTGGGAGGATAAAGATGGAAAACAACTGTTACAAGGTTTGCATTATGTTGCCAGTAATCAGATAAAATATTTTCTTTTCTTCTAGTCTCCCAAATCAGCATTTATTAGTGCTGCAAAAAAGGCAAGATTAAAGTCCAATCCAGTCAAAGTGCGCTTCTCTGAGGAAGTCATCATCAACGGCCAAGTGTCGGTGAGTTTTCAATCACCTGTTTTGTGACAGAGTTTCACTGGAATGACCAATCCAGAGTTGGTTGTTGGTGTTTGCAAAAGTGTTGAACGTCAGGACTGTAAAGGGCTTGAGAGATCATCAGATTGTGGCCAAATACCCTCTAATGTGGCCAGAATGTGTGACAGCCCAGTATTGCCCACAATGCTTCCAGGATTAGAGACCTCACTGCTTTGCGAAGTAGTTCATTTGATTTGGGATCACTGACATTGCCACATTCATACTGAGCGAAATAGGTCTCTTTGAACCTTTCACCTAGTCCTTTCCATTCTGCCAACGAAGCATTGTTCCAGAAAATAGCCATTTATGTATTTTGAGAAACTTACTGTTTCCCCTGAGTTTTTCCTTATGCAGAAAACAATCTTTCAGCTAATCTAAATGGCAAAAAATTCAAATGATGGAAAGGTTTTGTGAATGTAACCAGAACTGAAGAAATAGCACCTAGATCTCCATAGATAGGTCTTGACAGAAATCACAATTGCTCAGGCATTTAATTGATCTTCAATATGAATAATGCAAAAACATCAAAAAAAATGTTTTATTTTCAACTTAAAAAAAAAAAAAGTCTAGCAGAGCATTTTTTGTTTTTAGAAAGCTATCATCCGGGGTGGTGCCTGTGGCTCAAAGGACTAGGGCACCAGCCCCATATACCAGAGGTGGTGGGTTCAAACCCAGCCTCAGCCAAAAACTGCAAAAACAAACAAAAAAAAAAAAAAAGAAAGAAAAGAAAGCTATCATCCAAGGGTCTAAATTTGTGGACCTTTGGAACACCGCAGTTTATTGTTAAGGTTTGGTATTGCTGGTGATGTTGTTTAAATAACTTGACAAGGATAAAATCTCATCCGCTATGTGTTCGTTGTTGGTCACAAACTCTTCTCTAGGTTGGTCCTGGACCTGAATTTGAAGATGTAGGCCTATACATCCTGGGTCAGACTCTCATAGCCCAAGTATTGTCTAATCAGAACCTACTTCCCTAGGGCTGGCCCACATGGGGTCCAGGTAGTTGGGTGGCTGATCTAACTATTGTGTTGCCCATGGGAAAGGGCCTGTGGCTGTCACAATGCTGGCCTGTGAACATGGTCTGTTCTTCTCACCTCAGTGGGTACTCAGCATGCCGAATACAGGGTTACTGTGCATTATTGATTAGCACAAGACTGTTCCATGCACAGAGGAATCAACATGTCACAGAAAGTCATCTGAAACTTAACCTTTTCTGCCTGGAACTTCCGAGTATGAGATCGGATAGTCAGGCAGTTTGTGCATGTTTAGAGAAGATATGATTCTATGTGCTGCTATAGCAGTGTCAGTTTGTCCTTAGGTATAGCAGGGCCCCTGCGAGGCAGATGACGTGTGAGGACTATTCTGAGGGCTGGGCATCTCCTGCAGCCTGCCTCACCACAGGCTTGTGGGTGGAAGGGACATTCAGTAGTGTGTGTGCCCTTCAGCTTTTGTGACTGTCTTCATTTACTGGCACCATTTCCTCTGGACTTAGATCTAGACTTATTCAATGAATAAGGTGATGGGACAGCTATGTGAGAAATGCATGCAGAAAGGTAGGGCAGGAAATTCAGGAAAGAAAGACGAAGTGATGGGCAGGGAGTCCATTATGGAAACACTTAGGGATTGAATTCTCTCAGACTAACTGAACGACACTGGCAAATTCCAGGACATTTCTTCTTGGGTTCTGTCATCTGTGAAACAAGAGATGTCTGCTTTCCTGATTGCTGAGTTGCACTCAACTCCTGAGTCTTTATGACCTACTACATGTAAACAACTCAGTTCAGTCCCAGGACTCATGAAATTCATTCAGACATGTCCTCTTCCTCCCCCTTTCCCTTCCCTCATTACTCACTACCTCCAATTAAAGAAAAAATTCAAGGGAATATTGTTTACCTTCAGTCATGCTTCAGGCTTGCATCTTTTGAGTTATTTCTAAGTTATAATTTAATCACTATATACTTAATGCTTTTATGCTTTTAACACACTAAGCCATTCTTCCTATTTTCCCTTTGAGTTTGAAGACCATTTCTAAGTGGGCTAAAAAGAGGTTCACAACATAACTTTGCACCTGAAGCTTAGTGATGCTGGTGGCTCACGGTCATGATTAGTGCCACGTGCCAACAGCGTTGCATCAAACAGCGTCATTGTTGCTCGTGGTTCTGCTCACGATGTCCTGCTTTGCTAAACTCTGGGCTTTTAGGTTCCAAACACAAAGCTTAATTACAAAGGAATGATTCCTGTAATCATGTTTTTGGATGGGCAATCTTGAGGGGTTTTTTTTATATATATAAATAAAAGGGCATCTGATTTTTTGATGAGAAAATGCCTTTTACTTGAATGAGTCTTTTATAGCTGGAAAAGAATTTTTCCCTGAGCAACTTAACTCAGATATCACCAAAGGAACACCTTGGTTGTCTTTACAGAGTTCAGTTGTTTTTAACTTGTGATTAGAATAAACTATAGACGTGTGCTTCTACTTCAAAGAGAAGAATTCTAATTTGACTGACTTATACCCCCACATCCTTTTTGTTGTTGTTAAACAGGAAACTGTTAAGGACAACTCACTTCTGTTTATGCCAAATGTTTTGAAAGTCTATCTGGAAAATGGACAGACCAAATCATTTCGCTTTGACTGCAGCACCTCCATAAAGGTAGGATGACCTGCTACACTCTGTCCCTGGACACTGCCACATATAGCAAGACACACTTTGAACCATTTTGTAGCAGCACCTCCTTTCAGAACTAGCCCTTTATTTCTGCAGTTTTATTGGTTGCTTCCATCGAAGGTAGCGTGTGAATACTTAAAAACAAACCAAAACAAACAAACTTAAACTAAAAAAAATTCTGCTGGTTATTTCCCCCTTAGAGTTCTAAAATGCTATCAATGAAGAAACTAGGGCTAGTCATTTTAATGCAACTGCAGATTAATTAAAACGGTGTGACTGTCACCAACGCTTGGCACCCTGCCCAAAGTCAGCATGATTTCTCAGTAATGTCAGGAGCCCACAAGATTAAGATGTTAGCTTTTAATTGAATATCTGCTACTTTGGTCTCCAGCAAAAACAGAGGGTAGACTAATGTAAAGGTAACATTCACTTTGAAGTGCTGCAACCAATTTCATAGAAATGATGCATCAGAAGGCAGAAATGAGGTATGCTTCTTAGGAGGGGTGAAAAGGAAGCATCACCAAGCATTTCAATTCTTTGAGAGCCACAGGTGAGTTTTACATAATAGGTATTATAGCAAGGCATATGGTCCCCTCCCATGCCTCCTTCCTGGAAAAGAAAGGTGCAGACTCTCTTTTTATTGGACAAAAGTGTGTTCAGAAATTGATTGCTCCCTAATGCTTCATCAGCCTAAAATAGGCTTTCTTCAAATGGTACAATAAAAACGATTTTATGGAGGTTAAAAAAAAAAAGTACCTAGTCATGATCTGTACAATAATCTATCAAAAGAATATCAACACTGTGTTAAAAATGTCTATCAGACAGCCCTAATTCTTACTTTTTAAGTTAATCAGCAGAGGCCTCACATGTAGAAGTGTTTCTGCAAAGGCCTGCTCACTGTGTATTCTTACTGTCATGATACCAGCAAGCAGCTTGTTTTGAATTACTACAAGTATGTGGTAATTTAGTAGGTCAAAGAGCAGACAGTATTTTTTAGTAGATTGATACTGGGGCATTAAATCCTCCTTAAATCATTCTAGATGAAATATTAACTTGCTTTATAGAAGACTGTGAATTTTAAATGGTAATGACCGGAAAAGTCCTTTTCCTTTTTTTCCTATTGAATATCAATTTCTGGTAAGATATTAGTGTAATTATTGACCATCTAACCTAGAAGTAAGCCAACTTTCTGTAGAACGAGTGAAATCGTTTTGGGGGCTATTCGATCTGCTACAACCACTCTACTCTGACGTCGCATCACGAAAGCAGCTATAGATGAACGGGTTGGGGAAGTCCTTAAGACAACTCTCAGGTTCAGGAATTCTCTTGAAGAACTCACAGAAGTCAGCAATTTGTTACGGTTGCAGTGTATTATAGCCAAAGGATACGGAATGGGAGCAGCAGGGGGAGAAGGCGCACAGGCAGGACACAGGCGGGGTCGCCCTCCTCTCAGTGGACTTGTGCAGACAGTGCTTAATTCTCCCGGAAATGACGTGCAACCTTATACACACAGCACTGCCAGCCAAGAAGGTTCACCTGAGTCTTGGTGTCCAGAGTTCTTACTGGGGGGTTTCCATATCGACACCAGTGACCACCTGCGTGGCTGCCCTTAGTCTCCAGCCCCACCAGAGTTTGAGCTAAACCATGCGGCCCAAAGTTCCCATCGTAAATTACTCGTTAGCATACACTATCTGGCATGGCCCAAGGCCCCCAAGTAAACAAAACCGCTCGTATCAGGAGTGCTATTCCAAGGACTTAGAGCAGTGTTTTTCAACCATTTTTTACCTTACAGCACACTTGAACCTATAGTTAAACTTGCTCAGCACACTTAAATTATGTTGATCAAAAAGAGTTTAAAAAAAAACAATATTCTGTGCTTTGAACTTCTTTCAAAAAATAATTAATGATCTTTAAAAATGTTTGCAGCACGCCTAAGATCTTCTCACGGTGCACCAGCGTGAGGCAGCACACTAGAGGTTACATCCCAAGAGTGGAAAGCAAAGGGCCAAATCTTTCTGTAGGCAAGGTTAATCTGTTACTGCATGGACAATATGTAAACAAATGGGCACGGCAGGTTTGACCTCCAGGTCACAGTTGAAGCCCCCTGAACTAACGCAGAGAGCTACGTGATTATAACTTTGACACTCGGCCTTGTTCTGGCTTACCAACTGGTCAGCTCCTTGTCACTGGACGACATGCCCTACCAAAAGATTTAGGTGAAGACTCGAATATGTTTCTTAAGAATAAATTGAAGAAATCCCTGTTCCTTCCCTCTGGCCTCTTTACTACAGGAATCTGCGTGAGACTAAGTTTGATTTCCCTGAGGATTTCAGGTGACAATGAGAAGACAGGAAGCAATGCAAAGAGTTCACGTCAAGTCCAAGTTATCTTATCTTGTACCTAACAGCCTCATTATTACAATAGACACTGGCTGGTAGGTGTAAAATACAAATAGTATAGTTATGAAAGAAATAACACACTGTTTGATTAAAATTGCCAAAATTCTTGCTACAGAGTTACAATAGAGAAAACTATTGCCATTGGTTTTCCAGTGTCCTCCCAGGAGGTTAGGGAAAATAGTTTATAAAGTGCATGTTGCCACACAAAGGCTTATTTTGTTTTCTCTTTTCTGAGCCCTGAGTGAAAATGATAAAGCCAGAGAATCTTTTTCTGAAATTCAACATAGTCGTGGCATTTCTATCGAATGATTTGGGGGGGGGGCACGGAGCAGGTAGATATGGGAATCTTTGATTTAATGGGGCCTGAAGAAACTGACAAAGGACCGCAGAGAAGGACAAAAACATCAGACAAGTCGGTGAAAGAAAACTCTGTGTATGGCAGGGCTTCTTTTTCTTGGCATTTTTGAGATTTGGGGACCAGATTATTCTTTGCTATGGGGCTATTCTGTGCAGTGCAAGATGTTTAGCAGTATCCCTACTATACACTTTACGCCAGAAGTGTTCCCAACACCACTGCAACAACCAAAAATGCCTCCACAAATTTCCAAATGTTGCCATGGGGCGGGGGGGGGGGGGATTCCCCACGTTAAGAACCACTGTTCTACTGGATTTTTAGCATCTGAGTGTAAATTATCTCAAAAGAGGTATCATTTACTAGTTTTCAAGTACATGGAGAAAGTAAAAGCTTGAAGAATTAGTTTTGCATTTTGCAGTAAATCTGTGTGTTTGTCTACGGAATACTTTTCTGATCATAGATGCTTAATCCTATAAGAGATTGCTGACCAAGCTTGCTCTTTCCACCTTCCCTAAAGATGTGAAATGAAAGCTAATGTATATTGTCGCAGTGTTCTAATTCTGTGCCAACACCACTCTGTGTGTTGTAATGTTTTCTATGAATGAACTCATTTAATCCTTATATCCATTCCAAGACATGCATTATGATCCCAAGTTTACACAGAGAAATTAAGATACTTACAGATTTAAAGATTTGCCCAAAGCTGCACAGCTAATAAGCGGTGGGGTTGGAATTAGAAGCCTAACTGCTTTTGGAGTCCCCATTCCTCACCACTCCCACACTACTCTTTCAGACAGATAGAACAAGGCTCAGCAAACACTTTTTATAAAAAGCAGAGAGCAAATATTCTAGGCTTTATAAGCCATGTAGCCTCTGTTGTGAACCACTCAACTCTGCAGCACAACAAGCAGCTGTAGACTCTAGATAAAGTTTTACTGGGGCATGGTCATGCCCTTTATTTATTTTCAAAAACAGAGGGTGAACTAGATCTGACATGCCACAGCCACATTTTGCCAACCCTTGGAGTAGACCACTTTCAGAGCTGGTTTAAGTGATAGTCCATTTAGAAGAAAGGGAACTGAGTACATTATATAATCTATTGATAACCTTTCTTTTCTAAGAACTTCAGTGATAAGAAAGTTCCTCCTCCAGCTACTTACCAGGTTAACTCTCTGTTTTGAACTCCATAAAACTTTGGGGTGGTTGAGAAAGCCAGGAGGAGGGCAAGGGAAGGCAGGCCTTATTTCTGTATCTTTTTGGACCTATGGAGGATTAAATTTTAGAATCAAGTGAAGCTACAAAATTTCCAGATCTGAAGCCTACATGTGTAGTATTTTTCTGGCCATGGTAGACTCCTCAAGAGGGTAGCCTCAGTTTTGATCTCATCATGTCACTGTTCCCTCTGTAAGGATGTCATCTTAACCCTTCAAGAGAAGCTCTCCATCAAAGGCATCGAACACTTCTCCCTCATGCTGGAGCAGAGGACGGAAGGGGCTGGAACGAAGCTACTCTTGCTTCATGAACAGGAGACTCTAACTCAGGTCTGTGAAATTACACCCTCAAGCGTGGGGGCTGCTGGGAAGAGCAGAGGTTGCCCAGTTCCAGACTTCTCCCTCCCTCCAATATTTTCAATGTATCGATTGTATCCCAGAGTTTCCTCACAGGGACGCTGGCCTTCAGAACGGATTTGACACCTCAAGACGATGTTTCCCTTTCTGCCAGTCCTTCACAGATTGTCCATTGGTCTCACAACCAGATTTGTCATTCACAGACTCAGCAGCTGCTCACTGGGAATAGAGCTCTGTAGAATTAGACTTTATTTTAATTGCAATGACTTGTTCACCTGCCTTGGCTATTGATCTCTTGAAACCATTAAAAAGAAATAGTTACTGAAATTATTGAAATTAATCTGAAATCATATTTAGTTGTTTAAAATTCTGGGTACATACTTAAGACTATTTTTGGAAGCCTGAAATCCCTGCCCCAGTCCTGCTCACTATAAATATATGATCCACCAATGTATCCCAGTTCTTGGTTACCAAGATGCCACCCCCATCTGTTCCCTGGGGGAGACAAGCAGGCTGCTCGGCTGCTGAATTCAGAGCAACACCCTGAATTTTTCTGTGATTCCGCACAAGCAGTGTCTTTGTTGAATGTTTAAGAGATTTCAACAAATTCCTCTTCCACAGGAGAGGAATCTTCAGGGATGAAAAAACTTCAGGGAAAGGGGCATAAGGGGACACCAGGAGGAGAAGCGTCAAGACACCACCAGCTGCAAAGAGTGGCAGAAAGTGTTGTCACACTAAAGCAGTTCTTGGTTGTTGTATAATTAAAAGCTGGTGTCCCACACATCGGGTCCTGCAGAGATCTTCAATCCTCTTAATTCAGTCTAACTTGAAGTAATTAATTAATTAGCAGGTTGCTGTCTGTGCTGGTTTATATTCCTCTATCTAAATTTGACCTATCATTTCTATCAAGTTTACATCCACCTACAGATATTTTCAATCATTTCTAATGATCGTTTAACCTGTGCCAAAACACTCTGGGAACTAGATGACTTATTTTATGCTTCATTACAGGGGAACAGCCCCTGTTATACAGAATCTCTCATGTGAAAGGTCAGTGTCTGGGTCTGACTTGCCCTCAGAAGCAGAACTTAAGGATTTGGATGCATGTGGTTTATTTGGGAAGACATCTCAGGAAATACTGGCAGAGGAATGGAGAAGGGAGAAAGGGAAAATCAGGAGGCCAATGAAGAATGTGTCATCAAGGCGGTTTCTACTGTGGGCAAACGGAGCTCAGTAGGGCACTGGGAGGCAGTCACAGAGGTGTCCTACTAATGGGGAGGGAGCTGGGGCGTCTGTCCACCAACACACTGTCTGTTATTGGTAGATGGGCAGCCCCCTGGTTATTCAGGGTTTGAGCCTTGTGCTAAGAGGGTCACTGGTATTTGCAGTAAATAACCTCCGGCTTGTAGCAGTCAGTGCCAAGGGCATATGGGCCAACAGCCAGTTACTATGAGTCTAACACCTGCCCCCCGTACACAGCTTTTAGATCTTTCCAGTTATACTCTCTAAACTTTTTTCTAAAGCTTTATGCTGATTTAACTGGACAAAGAGTCTTTAAAAGTCTCTTCTGATTCTAGGTAACCTAAATGTGTTCTCATTTCTAAATTTCTCATGAAATGTGTGAAGGAAGCAAAAACTTCTAAGAGTGATTCTTGCCTTATCTTTTCTTTTTCTTATTAAATCAGAGCTAAAAGTCAAGTGCTAAAACCCAAGTATTATCTCTAGAAAAGATTATTAAATATCCCGAAACAAACCAGCTATATGCCTTTGAAATCAATGTCTATGAAAAATCAAGTACTAAAATATTTATAGGTATGATGAAAAGGGGAAGAAGTATGAGAACTTTATACTATGTCCAATAACTAAAAAATCATTTTAAAATATTTAATTTTGATGAAAACGCCCATAGGAACTTTTTAAGCAACTCTACCTGAATTTCTGGCAGTTTGATACTGAATGTATGTCTAGAAAATATCACTATGTACATTGTACTTAAAGCATTTAAGAAATTATTGGTTTTGCTGGCTGGGTGCGGTGGCTCATATCTATAATCCTAGCACACGTGGATGGATTGCCTGAGCCAGAGCGAGACCTCGTCTCTAAAAATAGCCAGGTGTTGTGGCAGGCACCTGTAGTCCCAGCTACTTGGAAGGCTAAGACAAGAGAATCTCTTGAGCCCAAGACTTTGAAGTGGCTGTGAGCTGTGATGCCATAGCACTCTACCAAGGGGGACAAAGTGAGATTCTACCTCAAAAAAAAATAAAACCAAATTCTTTTCTTTTGAGAGTCTAATTCAAAATGTAGAACCAAGAGGGCTTATAAAAAAATCCAATTAATTTTGATTCCTTTTTGTTGCAAAAGGAATTAAGAAACTAACGTCTAGTCATTGGTACATACTGGGCTGGATAAAAGGAAAACAAACCAATATGATCCATGGTCCTCAACACTGAAGAACCCGTGGTATATTCAAAGCAACTATGAACAGTTTGAACAGTGTCATGCTATGAGACTTCTGGGATAGCTTAGACACTTGTAGAATCCAGACGTAGTGCGTGGGCCAAAACTTCCTGTTTTCCGATGCAATGTCCTCCAAGATTGACACTATTGTGCTTTCATTGCTACAGTCTGGAGTCTAATTTGCGAAAAAAAGACACAGCCGTGTTATGCAGCAATAAACGGTAGTGGACACCTCTCTGCTCCCCGTTTGGATGCCCTGTTGTACTCGCCAGCCTAGATTTGGTGTGCTGTCACTAGCAGTAGCCAGTCTGCAGAGCTTCTTCCCAGGACCACACTCAGACCACTAGAGCCGGCCATGTCCACAGCGGGAAATTCATGTTCCCTGGGACAGCCCTAAACCAATGACTTGTCATTGCTCCTTTGGCTCGGTGTCAGCTCCATGGTTGTAACTGACACTCCAGGGCCGCCTGCAGGATCAGGCTGTGACTACCCTCTGCTGGGCTTCCCTGGGATGGTACCCTTGCTTGGCTTCCTCTCCTTCCCTGACCTGCTTCTCCCACCCCCTTGCTGGCCTTTCCTGGGAGCACTTCCTTAATAAGTCCCTAGCACATGAACCCTCATCTCAGGTCTGCTCCTGGGGAGCCCAACCTAAGTTCCAAGGTTATGTGCCATTTCCAGGGATGAGTATCTATTATACCCGCTAAAGAATTTCCACTGCTTCTCGCCTTGGTGTCCAAAGAAAGTTGACTTTGCTTCACTGTTCCTCAGCCTTTCCTCAGGTAGCACTGACGGAGTCTTGTGTGACTGGTCTGCTCTTCTAGGTGACACAGAGGCCCAGCTCCCATAAGATGAGGTGTCTTTTCCGAATTAGCTTCGTCCCAAAGGATCCAATTGACCTTTTAAGGAGAGATCCAGTTGCTTTTGAGTATCTCTATGTTCAGGTATGTGAACATATTGGCATGTTTTATATTAATATTGTGGGATACATTAACTTTACAAATTAAAGAATTCAGAAAAAATGCAATCTTCTCTTTGTTCCCCACCCCAAGCTCAATGAACTACGAAATGGTTCTGTGGTGTTCTTTTTATTTTCACATTTGGTTTTGAAATAATTTCATACTTCCAAAAAAGTTGCAAGAGTAGCTGTGTATACCCTTCACCCAGATTCACCAATTGTTAACATCTACTTTGTCTTTAGTGTATGCACACTTGCTCTCCCTCTCCATGCAAATACACACACGTTTATAATGTTTTTCTAAACTATATGGTCAACTAAACTAAAATCATTCTGATTCACTCCGAAATACTTCACCCCACAGTGCAGGGCAGCGCCTGTGGCTCAAAGGAGTAGGGTGCCTGCCCCATATACGGGGATGGGGGGACAGGTTCAAGCCGGGCCCTGGCCAAAAACTGCAAAATAAAAAAAAAGAGAGAGAGAGACAAGAGTCTCCCTATTTAAAAAAAAAAAGATACTTCAGTGCATATTTTCTAATAAAAAGACATTTTCTTACACGATTATTGTATAATTAACAAAATTAGGGAATATTGATATATTTCCATTATCTCATCCGTAGTCCATATCCAAATAATGCCTATTGTCCCTAAAATGTCCTTTATATTGGTTATGTTTTTTTTTTTTTTTCTGGAACAAGATCCAGATTCCTCTTTCCATTTAGTTGTCATGTCTCTTTAGTCTTCTTAAATTTAGCCTTTCTTTGACTTTCATAACCTTTAGAGTTTTGAGGAGTAATGGCTGATTGTTTTGTAGAAATGGCTTCTTAGGTTGCGTTTCTCTGATGTCTCGTCAGGATTAGATCGAGGTCACGCATTTTGAAAAGAACAACATGAGTGCCTTTATGTCCTCAGTGTATCACATCAGAGGCACATGATGTCAGTTTGTCCCCTTAATGACAAGGTAAACTTGGATTGCAAAAAGAAAAGTAGTAGCATTTGGATGGATAAATTTGGAAGACTTGGCCTTAGCCAAGGGTCAATCAGTAATTTGTGGAGAGTAACTTTCCACAAATTAACTCTCTTATAATCTTGGACCTCTCCAAATGTTCACCCACTAGTTTTAGTACTGACTGATGAGTCTCACCTGACTATTTTTATTATAATGGTTGGAAAAATATTTTTCTAATTCCATTATTTCTTTTTATTTTATAGCATTAATTGGCATGATACTTTAAAGGAAGCATTTTTCCCTTCTTTACTTACTCATTAATTTATTTGATGCTTAAATTGTTCTGAAAAATTGTGATATTCATTATAGTGGAATTATTAATTTCAAGATGATAAAACTTTAAGAAAATAGTATATTGTCCAGATTGTCTGTAGCTCATATCTTATTCTGGAATACTTTCCACACAAAGCTTCCAGGAATGAGGATCTGGAGCAGTTTTTCCTGAAAGGACTTTATCCAATTTGATGTTTAAGAGATGTCCTATATTTTTATATAATTAGTTACTTTTATTGTCACTTAAATTTCCAGTATAATCATATTAAATAGTAAGAACCCACTTACATTAATTGCTTGGGCATCTAGCAGTAGAAATACTCAAAGAGGTTGTAAACCTGAATGTAACCTCTCTCCCTGAAAAATGGAGAAAAAGACAAAGGCAAGGGGAAAAAGAAACATGTTCTCTTTGATCTGGGATACCTGTATATGGCAAAGATTGCTGGAGCCATATATAAAATATTAAAAGCCAGGAAGTAGGAAAAAGATAATAAACATGTGTTTAGTCTGGGTAGTTGATAATACTGGTATTTGTTTTACTATTCTCAGTACTTCCTTCTATATTTCAAAGTTTTTTTAATCTTGAAAATTTGGGTTAAAAAAACTAAATAGAAGATAGAAGAGAGTTATAGATAAGATAGATGCCAGAGGTAAGGAATGGTGACATAAATTGAAGTGGCAATAAGCTTTGGAGATCAGAAATGAAGTCAGAGAGGAAAGAAGCAGAACATACTAGAACATTCTAGCAGATGAGGGCAATTGGGATGAGGCCACCTAAACCTTCCTCTCCTTGGTGGTCTTTGGAGGAGACTGGTGTTTGCAGCTCGGCAAAAGAATAGATGTTCACAAAGATAAGCCTGCACTGCGCCCCTGGGAAAAGCCTACTCCTGCTTGTTATCCCCCGTTTATCAAGTATAGCAATGTTCCTGTGTTCAGTGAAGTTTTCCATCCCAAGCAGTGAAACTGTCATGTTTTGGCCTTTTAAATGTTCAAATTTGGTCACCTGGACCCTCACTTATCAACAATATCTCCTGGTCCCCAACGGGCCGGGTAACCCCCATAGGACCCTGGTTCTCAGCTGGTCCGTTACTGCATCTTCTCCACTTTGGTGCTGAGACCAACCCAGAGCTTTGCCACTGCAGCTGTGTGCGATAATTATTAGTTGTGACTAATTAGTTACAGGTGCTGGTCAGTCCAGGGCAGTGGACGGTGAGGTGTAGTCCGTGGTGGCACACTCACCCCAGTAACAGTGCTTCTTTAAACCTGTTTACTCTGCTTCTGGTTACACATCAGAAGCACGTCGCGTCTATAAGAGAACAATGTGGTTGCATTTGTCTTGGGAAGGGGAGACCTTTCAAGTAGACAAGGAGCAGTGCTGAATATAGTTCTGCTTAAGGTGACTTCGTTCCAATGTAATACACTTTAGGGAGATCTTTCTTATTCAAAAGACACACTTTTATACCTGTGAGATTGTCCTCAGAACAGGAAAACTTGTCTGGAAATCTTGCCCAAGGACTAGAAGGAAAACACTGATCATGTTTCTGCCTTGGGTGTTGCCTGGGTGGTGGATTAGCCGCCTCTTCCAAGAGTAGCCAGAGGGGAAAGATGGAAAGCCATGTATGGTGGGTGATAGAGACCAAAATAAAGCCACTGTCATCTTATATATCCTCCACTGAAACAGCAAATGGGGGTTTCTTTGCCTCAGACTCCCTACTTTGAAATTCCTTGTATCCCAGAATGTCCACTGCTGTGTATCCAAAATAACATATCTAATATAAATCGGCAAATGGGACCTGTGTGCCCATGTTGACTTTACAACACTAAAAAAATGCAATAGAATTAGCCTAGAGAACAAAAGAGTAAGCAGATGTATCACTTCACAAAGACAAAATCAATTTAACTTAGTGGGTTCCTAACAAGCAGTCGCCAGTGACCAGATGAACCATGATGATGAAAAGAGGTTTCAATCATGTCGCTAATCCATTCATCTCCTCATCCCTAATGGGCCGTGACGTATTTTACAGATTTTAGCATCTATATTAACAGTAAACTCTAATAATCCAGACTGCTCTAATTCATAATTACAATGGGCTATTTGGACATTTACCTGTGCACTGGCTGTTAAGAAAAAGATTGTTACGCCAATTAATAAACAGAATAAGACCCAAGAGGCTCCAAAATGTTCTCAGATACTTTACTAGTATTGGTTTCCTTTTGAGCATCTAATATGTTCACTGTAAATGAACTTTTTTGTGGGATTAAAGTGGAGCCTGTTGGGACCTGTATTTAGCAAAACAGTGACCGCCATTTGCTTGTGGAAAGCTGTATTTGAAGTAATGTAGTTAAGAGTAATAAAAGCATGATTAGTACCAAATACTGTGTATAGATATAAAAAACTCATTCTCCAGGATCAGTCTAAACTAATTATATAATGTAATTAAGTGACTAATCACCTTGTCAAAAAATTCACCCAGAAGTCTGGTTAAATACAGGGTAAGGCAGAGATAGGAACGACAGTCCCAGCCATAACTCTTAGGAGGAGTAATAGGGAGGGCTCGTTTTTTTGAAGTACATTCCATTTTCTAAAACATACTTACAGGCATCATGGCCCGTGGGTTAGTTGTTAACTCTCAAGTTAGTTGCCGTTGCAAGTTAACCCATTTTTCAAAAAAGAAAACTGAGACTCGAGAGATGGAATGCCATGTCCAAAGTCATTTCATTAGTAGTTGACAAAGCCTAGCATCAAACCTGGAGCTTTTGCCTCTAAATTCTGTGCTAAAATCCTACTTCAATCCATCGTGCAGCAGCATTGAAGAAAGTTACCAAAATGATTCATCAGAAAATTGATTCTTCAAGTGCCTGCACCTGACACTGTGCTAAGGGCTTCCTCACCCCCACTTCTCAAAGGACCCTGTGAAATGACCTGATGTAGGCTCTCAACCCGTTGGAACCCAAATGGACAACCTGAGCCCTTAGAAATGTAGAGTCGAGAGGGAAGCTGTCCCTTTGCCCTTGGGAGGTTTGCTGAGAAATCAACTCACAAAAGGCAGAATAATTGGGAAAAGGTATACAAAATTATTAACATGTGCCTGGGAGCCCTCAATGGGGTGCAGAAGCTTAAATACCATCTTGAGATTCCAGAAAGAATGGGGGCTCAGAGCATGGCTAAAATGAGGTTGTACTGTTAAATCGGGTTCAGTGGCAAGACAGGTTATGGGAGGGAGGGCAGAGAACACTGGGCTGGCCAAGGTGGCCTCATTATGTAGATGAAACCTCATGTATACGAGCCCTCAGAGCGAATAGGAATAAATGTTTTGTTTAGACCTTTAAAGCTGTCAGACTGTCAGTTAATCTTTCCTAGATCTGAACAAAGAAAGAACTGACTTCAATACAGATTTTCTACAAATACAACTTTCTCCATAGAAGACAACTTTACAGGACTACTTCTATTTACTGGCTCCGTGACAACCATCTCAAAATATGTCAGTGTATTTTAGGATAAAATATAATTTCATTTCTTTCAGAAATAACTGGCAAACCCAAGACCAGCTAAACAAAATGGCAGCCTGGAATGGTTCTAGGAGGCCGCCCTAACTGAGACCATCCTGTCTCTCGCCTCCTGAAAGACCCATGTCCAGCAAGGGGTGCTATGCAAAACAGACAGGTTTACGATGTGAAGGAGAAGCAAAGGTGGAAGGCAGTAGTAGGGATGGACGCAAGAGAGAATGTGACTTTACCCTTGGCAGTGGAGGGATGGGCTTAGACGTGGACACAGGGTGCACACGGCACGGCACCAGCACAGCTTGTGTAAATGCTCACAGTGCAAATATCGTGTGCAGAAGGCATCCAGGGGTACATGTTTCAGTGTTAGTCAAATCGATATAGGAAGCAATATAAATGTGCTTCTCTTGGAAAGGAAGCAAACAAACCCTGGCAGAGTTTTTCATTTGAAATCTTCCTGGGACAAGGCAAAGAATAAAGCAAAGAAGAAAAGGGCTAAATATCATTCTCTAGCCTAAGAATCCAGCTTCCCATAACAAAAATAAGTAAACACACATGTCAAATACGCCTAAGCAATGCAATGTTTTCCAGCGGCTCTCCTGACCGGTGAGTGGAGACACTGCTCTACAGCCATCTCTGGGCTTAAGGGGGACTTTACACTAGATAACACTCTCAGCCACTCTTTAATTTGATCCTCACAGCAAACCCTGTGGGATATGAGTCCCCATTCTCTAGATGAACAAACTAAGCCTAAGAGAGGTGGAATGACTCCCACAACTCATGCATTAGTTCAACAACGCATTTGTAATTGAAATGAACCGGGGAGCTGACAGGCTACCTTTACGCAGTATGCCAATGCGCTGTCACAAGCGCTCACTGTGTATCTCATCCGATCCTTGAACCAGTCCATTTAGGTAATTAGCGTGAATTCCCATTGCACGGATGAGTAAACGAAGGCTGCAAGAGTTAAAGTAAATGGTCTAAAGTTATGTACACAGGGGGCCGTTGGCAAATCCAAGACACCAGTGCGGTGGGTGAGTGCAGAGCTGCTGGCCTCAAGGGCCTTGCTTATGCTACTTCCTTGAAGCTGCTCTGGATGACGACAAGAAGAAGAGTGCTGCTGGATGATGCCAGTAGTTAACATGTGAGAGTGTCACACCTTACCAGGCAGAGTGCTAAGGGCTTTACATTGTATGCTCATTTGACACTCCCCATTCCCTGTGATCAGGGAGCAATATTATCTTCTATTTACAGAAAAGGAAACTGAGGCACAGACAGTTAAGGAACTTGCCTGTGGCCACACCCCCTTTGAAGTGAAGGAACGAGTTTTGAACCCAGGACTCCACCCTGGCAGCCTACCTCCAGAAGCCACGTTATGCTGTCAATACTTGTGTGTTAGACGGCAGCACCTGTGTTTGGAAATTTCATACCTAAATTCCTAATTATTTTTACAAAAAGCTAAATATTTAAATAGCAGCTCGTCGATGAATGTTAAATGTTTTGTGTGGTCTCTGTGTTTGTGCGTGCGATTAAATACTGACTCGGTTCCAAGCAGCGCGGTGGAAACGTTTCCACATTTAGCCTCCTTGCCTGCGAAGCGAAGGTTGCAGCACTTGGGGGAAGTGCCTAGCACCTGTTCCTCTCATTCTTTGACAAGCTACGCCCCCTGCTGGTCTCTCCTCAGAGCTGTAACGATGTCGTTCAGGAGCGATTTGGGCCAGAGCTGAAATATGACATCGCCCTGCGGCTGGCGGCCTTGCAAATGTACATCGCCACCGTCACCACCAAGCAAACACAGAAAATCTCCCTCAAATACATCGAGTAAGTGTTGACTCTCAGTGCCATTTCGGAGACAGAGATGCTGCCTCTTTAACGCCCGGGTATATTTTTGATTTTTGTCTCTATTTTCAAAATTGTTCTTGTTTGTGGCAGAGCATTCACTAACGAAAGGCAAAATGTATGAATATCATGTTCCTTTCTGATAGAAGAGATCTATTTCTTACATAAGCCATCTTTAGAGCAGTGTGTTTTAAATGAGGCTCATAATTAAAATGAAGTGGACATTTGAGGGTTCCTGAAGGTCCTTGTGCGCGGCCAGCTCGGATATCAGCGCTTTTCACACATTAACTTAATTCTTACAACATCCAGGAGATTAGTAGGATTTGGACTTCACTTTACAGGCAAGCAAACCGAGACACATGATGGTTAAGTAGCTTGCCCGATTGCATAGATATTAACTAGGGGACACAAGATTCAAACCTAAGTGGCAGGACGCCCCTCTGTGCTGTGTTTTGAGTGATGGGCTGAGGCACCTGTGTTTGGAAACACACGTAATGCCATGGATCCCTTCCCGTGTACAAACTAATTAAAAGCTCACCTTCCAAAGATGCTTCCCATGGGCTGCCTATAAAGCCTTTCTAGATTCCACAATACCAGGTTGACCCACCAGGGGGCAAAATGACTTTTCCCAACAGACCCATGAGCCTGTGTTGGAGAAGATTTGAGTGCCAACTTGTTGACTTCAGTGCCACTGTTCTGGCTACTCTCAGTTCACCTGTCGATTCCTAGGGACAAACCTTCAAATGCAGTTTAAGAACCGCAGACCTCTGAGCCTCAGTCGCTCCTCTCAGGCAGCTTCTCTCTTTTTCTCTTGGCACACAGATGCAATGCCTATAGCCAAAGAGATTCAAGTCAGAGATCTCGGGCTCATCTGGACACATTCACACCCTCTCCTTTTTGAAGCTCTTAGGGACAGGTGAAACTGGCTGCCATTTGAAAAGGTGGCCTGCACCACTTGAGATGATTTTTGCACAATTAAAATGTATTTCTTTCCCTACTATCTGTAGCCACAATTTACCAAGCTGAACACTGGATAGTTAATAACCTCTCTGAGGTAACTAGCTTGACTAAGAATATTGCAAATTCCTTCTCCCCTCAAATATTGAGCATTTTGTATAGTGTCCATGTTGGGCCAGTAGAAAATGCTAATGTATAAATTATAATCCTGGCCATCGAGGAACTTGTGTTCTGATTGTAAAGAGAGGATATAAAGATATGAAAAGTGATTATTTACGAGAATGATACAAGTCCAAGGTAGCCCATGAGGAGTGCCGGACAATGAGTAAAGACAGTGAGTGTGAGTTGAGGAGAAGGAAGAGAACACAATGATCCCGGGAAGCAGCATCTTAACTAGAGAAGAATATGAATGGGTAAGAAAAGGGACGTTGTCTTCCTACCCTTCTTTAGAGAGGACCTGCAGCAGGAGAAATAACCAGAATCGGGCCGCGCCTGTGGCTCAAAGGAGTAGGGCGCCGGCCCCATAAGCTGGAGGTGGCAGGTTCAAACCCAGCCCCAGCCAAAAACTGCAAAAAAAAAAAAAAAGAAAGAAAGAAAGAAAGAACCAGAATCTTCTTGAAGGTCTTCACATAATTTAGAAGATACAGGTTGGGCAAGTAACCAGGGATGGCTTTCTAGGATAGGCTTTCTATTCTAGGGCAGATTTTCTAAAATTCAAAATATGGAATTTTCTTAGAACAGGGTTATAGTCATTGCTAAGGAAACGGGCTTTCGGCAAAAATATATTCACCTAGTCCCACTTGTTGTTTTCTTATATCTGCACACCCATGAGTGATGTCTACGTCTCCCATCAATGCCAGACACTTAGAGGAGGCCAGACTCCCCCATCACAGTCCACACCAGCAGCACCTCACCCCCCAAGCAAGAAATGTTGATGGAGTTTGACATAAACTAGCTGGGGCAAAAGAGAACTGTGCATGCTCAGAGAAACAGCCACCAAGGAGAAAGAGGGACAGGGAGGACGGTTCAGGGGCACAAAGAAGTGTCACCCATCCTACGAGAAGAGAGAAAGTGTGAGCAGACAGGGAGACAAGAGAATCAAAGGGATGGAGAGCAACTGGTGTTGGAAATTAGAAACTCAGATATGCAAGTGAATTTTAAGACACTCACAAATGGATTGGACAAAGTGTCTCCTCAGTTTTCACTGGCCCCAAATGCCTCCTTAGCTTTTTCCACAAGAGAGTAAGAAAGTTTTCTTTTTAAATGCAAACATATGTATTAATGATCAAATAGTGTGTTTCCTGATTGTAAATTAAAGGTTACTTCCCTAATTGGGGACTTGTCTCCATTCCCTGCCTTACCCAGGGTTCATTCCTTCCAATAAACATCAGAGCGCCATTTTACCTTAGATAACGAATCATCACAAGGATTTGAAATTAAAGACATGTTCTTTATTGCAGAAAAGAATGGGGATTAGAGACTTTTCTACCCTCTGCTGTGCTGCAAAGCATGAAAGAGAAGAACATAAAGAAAGCACTTTCACACCTTGTCAAAGCAAATCAAAACTTGGTACCACCGGGTAAAAAGGTATCACATTTGCATCTTAATAGAAAATTATAAAGAAAAAGGCTTGCATGCATTTTTTAAAACGTTTTAAAATTAGCTCATGAATAAAATACTTCGCACCATATTTTCAGAAGCAGTAACACTGTATAACTTTTTAACTATTAACATGTTTCTAAGTCTAATGAAAAATAAGTATTCGAATGGAAATCTATTTATTTCTCACAAGTTACAGCGTCCCTATTGCAGGAGGTGGTGTGTGTTCATGTGCCCAAGCAGAACCTTGCATAACTGCTGAGACCGTGTGAGCCTGGGTAGAACTGTGACACAAGTCTACAAGTCCAACCCGTTCCTGCTTATCCCTCACACTGGCTTAAATATTTGCACAGCAGCCAAGAAGGGGCCAGATGCCACATTCATCAAACCAGAGTTTCTCTACTGTGGCACTCTTGACATTTGGGAACAGATCATTCTTTATTGGGGGGCGGGATTAGCCTGTGCACTGTAGGATGTTTGGCCCTATCCCTGGTTGGATGTGGCTGGCATCTCGCGAGATGCCATGCCATAGCACGCACCCCTGCCTGTAACAAACAAAAACATCTCCAGACATTGCCAAACAAGCTCTGGGGAGCAAAGTCACCACTGTTAACAATCAACTGGATTAACTCCTACTTTTGGAGAGAAGATAAACACTCACCATCATTAGTGTTAGAAGCTTTTTCGCTTTTGTTTTTGTTCTCATTAAGTAGGAAAAACACAAAGGACATTGAAAAATGTTCCTTCTGATCAGGAAAGAGAGGTATGGTTTATAGGTAATAAAAAGCAAAAGATTCTAGGAACAGGGAAGAGAAGGAACCTTAAAATATTGGACCTATAAAATTGGAAGCAGTCTAGCAACCCAAGAACACTTTCTATTAATAATTGGTATTGGCTAGAGAAACTTGGGTGACTCTAATACAAATCACTTGTTTACATGGATAGTACTTTTAGTATCTGATTTTAAGTCATTTTTACTGGGTAAGGCACACTCCCCCCTTACCACATGACTTTTTAAAAAACATATAATCGAGTTCAACACTGTGAATCCTTTTGACTTACTTGCCAATTTCATGGGGAGGGTGCTTCTGAGCACAGTGAGCATTCAACTTACAGAAATATACCAGGACGTCTGAGATTAAGATTTCCTTTAATTTCATTTCTGATTCACTTGAAATTAATGTCTATGAAATAACTGGATATGATTTTTTTTTCAAGCCTGGTCCATTGATCTTGTAATAATTTGGATAATTGCTGTGCAATCTATTTGACTTAACTATCCTTCTGTAAAGTTGGTTTTTCTAGCCAAGAGTGAGTGGTTTACTTTCCAAACAATTCCAAAAGAGGTAGGATAGACAAATGGAGCTAAATAACAATCACACAAAGAGCAGTACCTTTATAGGTGGTTCAGAAATGAGTTGGCAAGTCATCTGTGATGAAAACAGAATTTTTCGGTCATTGCTACTTAATGATGATCTATACCCTTGTCGGAAAACTTCACCTTTAACAAACATCCCTAGCGTATTCAGTATGTATGAAACATGAACTGTTTTTAATCAAATACTTTCTAGAGATATGGCAATCTACACTTTAAAGTCTTTACAAAGATAAATTTTATCTGGAGAAAATTCCAAAACAGCTCCCACAAGCTCTACATTCAGGTGAGTCTCTGGTGCTATGGAGAATTTATAGACAACTCACCTTTGTCACTGATTGCAAGTGGAAAGTACCACCCACCTCATGAGGGCTCCCAGTGAGTGTATGTTTCAATGGAACATTTTATGGTCTTGCTCTCACTCCTTGAGTGCCCTGGCCTAGCATCTCCATGTGCATGGATCCCCTGCACATTACCCCCCAAATTAATAAGATTAGAATCTTGATGTCAAGTTGCAGTCTTTCATCAGAAAACCAAACATATGGTTTCTTGGCCTTTGGGGTAAGATCCAATACAGGAAACCATAAACGTAGCAATTTATTTCCATGCCTAATGACGACTCTTTGTCACACCCCATCTCTTCAACAATAAAATCATCCTTCTATTTTTGCCCTTATTTTTAGCTGGTCTCCAGCTACAATGGAGTTACACCTGATGGAGTTAACACCTGAGGTATCTTTTCTCTCCTCAGCTTTCTGCACTGCAAGCCAAGGTTCATTATCTCAAGTTCCTCAGTGACCTGCGATTGTATGGTGGCCGTGTGTTCAAGGCAACATTAGTGGTAATTTCTCTTTTTTTGCTTTTCCTTGGAAGCCATGGAGGCTGTCCTGAATGAGCTTGCTCTGTTGACAAAAGCATATCAGCCGTGAATCTTCTCCAGACTTCATTTCTAATCAACTTCACCAGTCTGAAAATATCAGAAGAAATATTGATAATGCCACTCCAGAATGCCTTAGAAAAAAATGAGAAGAACTAAGAATCAAGGGTTCTAACCATGGTCTTCTTTTAAATCATTGAGCCAGAAGTTGCTTTCACACTAAAAAAAAAAAAAAAAGAAAACCTCATTTCTAAAAGCCTCTTATGATGTTGAGTATACCGTGCTATGAAAACATTTACCTTCTACATTATTCATAATTTATCAGAGCTTTGATGCAGTCATATATCTGGTTCTTCTAATTGGAAGACTTAGAACAATATGACCCAGAAACACTTTCTAAAGAAAATGTGGTCTTCTGAAAACAGCCTCTTAGGCTCAACTTCGTGTGCGGCTTCAGAGGTGCAGTTTTTTATATATATTTTGTCACTATCTGTTTCTCAGCAGGCAGAAAAGCGCTCGGAAGTGACTCTCCTGGTCGGACCCCGGTATGGGATCAGCCATGTCATAAACACCAAAACCAACCTGGTGGCCCTTTTAGCTGACTTTAGCCATGTCAACAGAATTGAAATGTTTCCCGAGGAGGAGAGTTCAGTGAGGGTGGAGCTGCACGTCCTAGATGTGAAGGCAAGTCTTTCGGATGTTAATCCAGGGCCTTGATCTGAACAGCTAATTTCCGATAACACTGCTTATGTTCACAAAGTGGGCAAAAGTTAGTATGTGTAGGGTATGACAGATGACACTTGGTACAGAAAATAATCCACCCGACTCAGGCCTGAGGAGTCCAGTCCTCACTAAACTTCTGTGTGATCTGGGAACAAGTCACCAAGCTTCTCTCGGCACCATATTTCCTTCTGTACTTGAGAAAGCAAGCTGCAGGGTTTCTGGTTTCGTGAATCGTGGGGAGGAGGGGAGATTTTTCTGAACTCAATTTCTAGAATGTATGACTCACAGAGGGAGGTTTTTCCCAACCTCCTTTAGAATTCTCCTTCCCTTTGGTTAGGTTGGGCCCATTTGTGTTCATTGTTTTGGAAAAGCTGGGCATTTTAGTTGATTTGCCTTCTCGTGCTATAGTAATTGGCACTAACGGAACATGTGGTCCCTATGAATGCCGTGGCCTTTTCATTTAGAACAACAATCTGAGATTACACACAAAGGCCTAAACTCCGCATCCAAACCAGAAGTTGACACCATCCAGGTCTCCTGTCCCCACCTTCTTTTCCCAGTAAAGATGAATCACTAGATTTTGGTTATGTTAATATATCTAGTGTTTCTGTGGAGAAAAGACACTGGACCCAAAGGGAGGCAGTGACCCTGCAAAGGAGATAGCATGTTCCAGGAGGGGGTGCTCTGAGAACCCTCACGCTCCCACAGAGGACCCAGCCCTACCACCACTCCCACGGGGGCAGGGGAGTGTGAGAGGACTGGATAAAGAGTAACAGACTACGGGCAAAGGTTTCTTTCTATAGAGCAGATCAGAGTACTCAGTGGTCTCTGCAGTGGAAACAGATGATCATGAAAGAGAGCGTGGAGCTCAGACATGTTGGCTGTGGCCCATAGGACTTTGTGGGCCGAATCCAGAGGGTTCCATCTGGCTTCACGACAAGCTGAAAGTGTGCAAGTTGACTTGGAATGCCTGGCCTGGTCCATGACCAAAGATACTGGAAGAAATAGCCCATCATGGGAAAAGGGCAGAAAAAAGGGTGAAGTGTGTTCAGTCGTTCTAGACCTGATGACAGAGATAATCTGTCCCAAACAGAAATGGGTGACAAGTCCCTGCTGCTGGTGTCCCGCTTACATAAGACAATGGTGGGTGGCTTGGAAGCTGGGGTAGGACCTCCACTGAAGCAGAAAGAAAGGCAGTTTAACAAGTAGTTAGGGGCTTTGAACGAGAAGTAATATCCCAGCAGCCAGGAACATTGAACTTGGTCAGTATCCTATAGCTGAGAGTGAAAGCAAGAGGCCTGCCATCTCGCTGTCTCTGTGCCTCTCTTAATGTCTGCCCTTTTTTGCTCCCTTATTTCTCTTCAACAAGAATACACCCTTCTTAACTCAATGAGCAAAGTTGCTTCATTAAACACTTTCTTCTCTTTGCGCCCAAGATCCATGTCTGATCATGTGATGACCTCGTTTCCAGAAAGTTTTAACAAGGTCTATTCTCAACTCCCATCTCTGTTTTACCCTCCTGTGAATTTAGTTTCCTTAAGAGGCATCTTTTTCCTGAATTTCTTTGACACTTTCCCTTCAGTCTTAGCAGTGATCTCTACTTGATTTTTACCTTTCTTTAATAGTAATTTTCACCATGAACCCTAAACCTAAAATCTTCCTGGAAATATTCAGATTGTCAGTTCCCTTCTAGTAACTGAAAAAACTGGTCATTTAACTATCGCTTTTTTATATTTTTTTATTTTTTTGAGACAGAGCCTCAAGCTGTCACCCTGGGTAGAGTGCTGTGGCATCATAGCTCACAGCAACCTCCAATTCCTGGGCTCAAGCAAGTCTCCTGCCTCTGCCTCCCAAGTAGCTGGGACTACAGGTGCCTGCCACAACGCCCAGCCATTTTTTTTTTTTTTTTGGTTGCAGACATCATTGTTGTTTGGCGGGCCTGGGCTGGATTCGAACCCGCCAGCTCAGGTGTACGTGGCTGGTGCCTTAGCCGTTTGAGCCACAGGCGCCGAGCCAACTATCACTTTTTTAAATGTTAACAATCTGGGAACAAAACCAATGTCTTTTTTTTTTTTTCAATTCAATATGGCTTGACAGAGATCCAAAATACCCAGGCTTGCTAGGTGGTGTGTCCTAAATGTTTTTCATTCAGGTGCTCTGTGTGGTCCTTGATTTTTTTTTCTCCCCATTTGTGTTTCTCTGACAAAATGTTTGCTAGATAACTTCCTTTGTTTATATTTCATGAGCATATATTCAGCTATTGACACTCTGGGAGGCTTTTAAGAATGGATGGACTTAACCAAAATGGTCTCTTGTTTTGTAGCCTATCACGCTCCTGATGGAGTCCTCAGATGCCATGAACCTGGCCTGCCTCACTGCTGGATACTACAGGCTGCTTGTAGACTCCAGAAGGTCCATATTTAACATGGCCAACAAGAAAAACACAGCAACCCAAGAAACAGGTATTCTGCTCCTAAACTCATAAGCCCTGACCCCCCACACCCACTCTACCTGATAATAGTAACAAGGATGTTTCTTTAAAAGTTAAAATTGTACCTACAAAATAAATCAAATAACCAGGTTGAACACCAAAAGCCTTCAGATATTTCTGATGTAGTCTAATGAAAAACGAAAATACTGATTCGTCACCACATTGGACAGTGGTTATTGTGAAAGTCTTTATGGCTGAGTGTTTATTGTCTCACTCTTACGGAGGTCAGGGTGCAGGGAACTAATGATGGAATGCCCGAGTACAGCCTGGTCTCTCCTTAAGCCAGTGCTTCTCAACCTTCCTAATGCCGCAACCCTTTAATACAGTTCCTCATGTTGGGGTGACCCCCAACCATAAAATTATTCATGAAGTAGCAACGAAAATAATTTTCTGGTTGGGGGGCACCACGACATGAACTGTATTAAAGGGTCACGGCATTAGGAAGGTTGAGAAGCACTGACTTAAGGTGTCCTAGGCCAGGTGCCTGGGAGCCTCCTCCCTTGTGGTCAGACTTAGCCCCAGGACTCTGGGGACTTTAGCGAGAGAGAACATGAGAACTGCCTAGTAGCACTTGGACTTAGAGGTTCTAGAGGAGAATTATTCTATTCCAGCAGTCATCTTAGATCAAGAACATAAGCACTGGCATGGCAAAGATAGCAAATAATTCAGCCACGGAATAGCATAGAATACCCCTAAAGTAAGGACAAGGAGGGCTGCAAATATTGACTATTCCTTTGATGACAAGTGGTTTTCATTTGTTTTAGGACATTTTCCTCTAGTTATTTGAGCATTTTCCTCCATCTAAAGTGGACGCTTAGTAAATATGGCTGATAGACACCACTATTTTAAGCGGAGCCACTGACCCACGAAACAAATGTACGCAGAGCCTTCATAATTAGGGTTTCTTTTAAAAGAAAGGGGAACTCTTAAGAACCAATATTATTGTGTCTTTTTTTTTTAAGACAGAGTCTCACTTTGTTGCCCTCAATAGAATGCCGTGGCATCATAGCTCACAGCAACCTCAAACTCTTAGCCTCAAGTGATCCTCTTGCCTCAGCCTCCCTCTGGAGTAGCTGGGACTACAGGCGCCCACCACAACATCCAGCTATTTTTAGAGACAGGGTCTCACTCTTAGGCTGGTCTCGAACTCCTGAGCTCAGGCGATCCACCTGCCTGGGCCTCCCCGAGTGCTAGGATTATAGGCATGAGCCACCACACCCAGCATTGTCACTTCTTCTCAGAGAAAATTGGGGGAGGGAAAAAAAAGGAAGGAAAATCCTCTCCCTTTTAAACTGAGCATTAAACATATCCTTATTCCATAAACACATGGTAATATATAGATACACGTGCACAGGGACTTACACGCACGTAGGACAGCAAGGAAGAGAGAGGGACAAAGCTCATTAGAAGGCAACTTTGACTTTCGATAACCCAGCCCCATGTAGCCCCATGTTGAGGTGTCTGGGTTTTGTTTTTCGTTTCTCTAAGCTTAGGTTTCCTATTTATACTACTGGGATTAAAAAGCTAGTTTGCAAGGTAAGAGCAGCAAACTCTGTACTGTACACCACCTAAAATGATGCTCGATGCTTCAATTAATACTTTTGTTATATGGGTATATTTAAAAATTGAAAAATTAAAAATATAATTGGCAGTGGAAAACAACAACAACAAAAAAACCAGTGGTGCAAAAATTGAGAATCAAAGTCATAGAAACACAGAAAGGACAAGAAGACAGGAAAAGAACCAGAGGCAAAGAAAGTCTCCAAGAGGCACAAATGCTTTAAAATAAATAGAGAAGGGAAAAGGACAAAAGGGAGGTGGTAAGTGTGCGCTGGGTTTAGTGGTAAACATTTTTATGACTTCATGTTTTCATGGAGCTAGGAGATTTACAGCAATCTAACACTGACCTTTGAAATTCCGAAGAGCAGTTCAGCAATTTGACACAACTCTTTCTCATTGGAAACCCAGGTTTCACCTTTTTATTTTCAAATCCTAAAGTTTATCTTGGAAATAAATCCTTTTCCCCATAGACTGTAACGATTATACAGGAATATGAAGAAAACCTAACCTGCCACTCTAAAAGTGGTTACAGTAATAAGATTCTCTATTCTGTCCAACTTATAGTGACCGACAATGTAATGTTTAATAAAACTTCAAGAGGCAAAAAACTTAGCTACATAAAAAGTATCATTACTGTGGGCAAAGAATGGAACTTCAATCTCAGTAATTTTCTCCCAGTTCTGAAGCCAGAATGAGGATGAGAGTATGTGTTCCAGATACCTCACCCCACTCTCAGAGAGAGAGAGGGCAGGGTGGGGTGTAAGGCCAAGGGGGAACGAGAGCATAATCCACTCCAATAAAGAACCTGGTAGACTTAGGCTGAGCATCCTCTAATGGCGGAATTCCGGTACTATCTTCTGAGAAACTCCCCATAAGATCCCCTAAGACCCAAGAAATAGGAAGAGTGAAGTCTGATTAGGCTGATCCATCTCTAGTCTACTCTTTCCTCCCACTCTTGAGAGACTGGACCATAAAATAGATTCCAGTTGCCAATCTATATCCTTCTACATCTCCAAAATCATTCTAGGAAGCTAAATCAGTGTACCCTTCTAGAAGGAAACCAAGATTGACCTGTATTTTCTTCTCACCTCAAACTGATCATAGATCTTAGTTGAGATCCCAAATAAAGACCAATAAGCCCCCATTTCTGCTTCTCTATCTTGAAAAATTAGCCTTCAAGCACTTTTGAAATCCATGACCCCACATATTTTTATATCTCTGTGTTTTTGGAGGGTCTGAGTAAGTATCCATTACCTTGTTTTTAGCCTATCAACTTATCCAGTTTTCTTGTTGGTCTAAACCAGGAGTTGGTCTAAACCAACAGTTTAGGGCCTGTGCAGATGATTCAGAATGATAGCATCTCGAGATCCTGAACTTAATTAAATCTGCAAGATTCTTTTTTCAAAGGTCACATTCACAGCATGGACACATCTTGTGGGGGGCCACTATTTATTTAACCTATATACCCATTTGTTTATGTGTCATCTATGGCCACATTCATGTTATGACAGTGAAGATGAGTAAAGTATTTACCATCTGGCCATCCTTTTAGAGAAAATGTTTACCAACCCTTGTTCTAAACTGCTGCTACAATACGACTTTGCTGAACCATGCTCCTTCCCTGCAACAATCCACACTCAGTCTCTCTCTCTTGCTCACACGTAGCATACTCAGCCAGTCATAATCTAAATTGTTGTTAATAAAACAATACTAAACCCCTACAAGGTCTATTTATTATAAGGTAAGATACAAATATGACCAGTATATAATTCGTTGTCTTCAAAATTAAATCTTTTACTTACTGTTCATGAAAATATATGAATTTCTTAAAATGATATGGAAAATTTTTAGCATTAAGTCCATTACGTAATTGGGGGGAGCAAAAACCTGTTTGACAAAACTTATTTTTTTCCTTACCTGTACCTTACACATCTGATGTGAGTATCATGTACCAAATTCACAATGAGGACAATGTAAGGGAACATACAGAAGAATAGCATGGCACTGAAATTTCTTCAAAATATTGCCTCTGAAATCTGCAAAGCAATATTTACAGAGTGACCCACTTTCCTGTCTCATTAAATATCAGAGCAAACCTCTATATCAAAATTCCAGATTAAAAGACCGTTGAAGAGCAAGCAAAAAATATTTAAATTAGAGTTTTGCAATTTTAAATCAATGAGGAACATCAAACAAATCTTAGGGAGTTTCCATGATACCAACAAAAACTGAAGTTAGTCTAAATATTAATTACGCTTAGAAATAGGAGTACATTACCTGTGAGAATGCCACCTTAGGCATGTCATATACACATGCACATACTTAGCCCTGTAGGCTGATGTTTAGACATGAATATATTAATGCCCACTAGGATATAAAGACAGGGTGTTTGTGCAATCAGTACAATATTTATTTTAATTTCCTAAAAACTATGGTCTAAGTATAAAGATCCTTGACCTTCTCTTAACTCGATGAGAAAAATGTCTAATATTTTCCCCTACAAAGTGGGGAATGTTAGACCTCACTTTACAAAGAAAAGGGCAATATATTTTCTGGAATAACAGCTTCTTGCAATCTCACCTTTAAGGGATGTAAAAAGCATACTTTATATTCACATTGTTAGATGTAAACGAGGTCTTTCAATAATTCAGATGGGAGGGCGGCGCCTGTGGCTCAGAGGAGTAGGGCGCCGGCCCCATATGCTGCAGGTGGCGGGTTCAAACCCAGCCCTGGCCAAAAATTGCAAAAAATAATAACAATTCAGATGGGATAGTTTCCTCCTCTCAGATAGTATTAGATTTCATCAAATAGCAATTATATTTTATGCAGTATTCATTTTGTTAAGGTCAATCCTCCTAACCAAGGAATCCTTACTCCTGAAGCCTAAATGGACCTTTGCCATATTTGGAAAGTTGAATAAACATATTTGCACGAGTGGTTCTATAAGCCATGAACTTAAGAAACAGACATGACACCCCCACCTCCCCCCCAAAAGAAAACAGCACAGTAACATGTCTTTGCATGATTCTTTCTCTTTAGGAACTGAAAATAAAGGAAAGCACAACCTCCTTGGCCCAGATTGGAACTGCATACCGCAAATGACCACCTTTATCGGTGAAGGGGAACAAGAAGCCCAGATAACATACATAGACTCCAAACAGAAGACGGTTGAGATCACAGACAGCGCCATGTGTCCAAAAGAGCACCGGCACTTGTTCATGGGCAGCGCCTATAACGCAGATGAACTTGGCCAGCCACTGGTGCAGCCTGGGGAGGCCCCCTGTGAGGCAGACTACAGAAGTGTAGCACAGCGGTCCCTGCTGACCCTCTCAGGACCAGAAACTCTGAAGAAAGCACAGGAATCTCCTAGAGGAGCCAAAGTGTCCTTTATTTTTGGAGACCTTGCGTTGGATGACGGTATGAGTCCCCCAGCTCTCGGCTATGAAACCCTGTTAGATGAGAGCCCAGAAATGCTGGAGAAGCAGAGGAACCTCTGCATCAGCAGTGCCAACGACATGAAGGGCCTGGGTCTGGCTCCCGACGCAGAGGGCATCCAATTTGTGGCAAATTCTGTTTACGCAAACATAGGCGATGTGAAGAACTTCCAGGCCGCCGAGGGGATCGAGGAGCCCCTCTTGCACGACATCTGCTACGCGGAGAACACCGATGATGTGGAGGACGAGGACGAGGTGAGCTGTGAGGAGGACCTCGTGGTGGGGGAGATGAACCAGCCGGCCATCCTCAGCCTGTCTGGCTCAAGTGATGACATCATTGACCTCACGTCCCTGCCCCCTCCGGAAGGTGACGACAACGAGGATGACTTCCTCTTGCGTTCCTTGAACATGGCCATCGCCGCCCCTCCGCCTGGCTTCAGAGACAGCTCGGATGAAGAGGACTCTCAGAGCCAGGGAGCTTCCTTCCGCGAGGGCAAGGAGCAAGGCACCAGCCTGCCAAATGACGAGATCCCCGTGTCCCTCATCGATGCCGTGCCCACCAGCGCCGAGGGCAAGTGTGAGAAGGGACTGGAGAGCACCGTGGTCTCCACCCTGGAAGCCCTAGAAGCTCTATCTGTGTCCGAAGAACAGCAGACCAGTGACAATTCAGGTTCTTTCACGATTGTTACATTTATTCACTGATAACCCATGTCAGTTCATCTTTGCAAGCCATTTGCCCTTGGAGTCCTGTTATGTGCAGTTGTCCATTTCACTCATGTTCCATTTCATAAATGTGCTGAAACTACCATTGTGGGTTTTTGTTTAGTTGTGATTTCCTTTGTTGTTGTTTTAAGTATGGCATATGCCCCCACCCCCCATTTCTGGAACAACGTTGCAATAAACTCAAAGTCCTTTCTGAAAAGGGAAAACTTGGTTTTTGTTTTCATAATAATGAGCCCCATTTTCTTACATGTCTCCAAGTGCCTCTGATGCATGCATTAACCCCTTCTTGTTTTTTACGGCATGCAGGTGTGGCCATCCTGCGGGCTTATAGTCCTGAGTCTTCGTCAGACTCGGGCAATGAAACTAACTCTTCTGAAATGACTGAGAGTTCTGAACTGGCCACAGCACAAAAGCAGTCAGAAAACCTCTCTCGCATGTTCTTGGCCACTCACGAAGGCTACCACCCTCTTGCAGAAGAGCAGACAGAATTCCCCACTTCCAAACCCCCCGCTGGGGCCTTGCCTCCGAAGTCCTCCCATGCCCTGGCTGCTCGGCCCGTGACCGACCTCCCACCCAAAGTTGTGCCTTCCAAGCAGATACTTCACTCGGACCACATGGAGATGGAGCCTGAAACCATGGAGACCAAGTCGGTCACTGACTATTTTAGCAAACTGCACATGGGGTCAGTGGCGTATTCCTGCACCAGCAAAAGGAAAAGCAAGCTGGCCAACGGGGAGGGGAAAGCACCCCCTACTGGGAACATGCCAGGAAGCAAACAGCAGGGGACCAAAACAGCTGAGCTGGAGGAGGAGGCCAGTGGGAAATTTGGTACTGTATCTTCAAGGGACGGTCAACACCTAAGCACTTTTAACCTGGAGAGAACTGCCTTTCGCAAGGACAGCCAAAGATGGTATGTGGCCACAGAAGGCGGGGGGGCTGACAAAAGTGGATTGGAGGCAGCCACGGGCAAAACCTTCCCACGAGCTGCTGGTCTGGGGCCAAGGGAGGCTGAAGGGAAGGATGAAGGGGCTCCTGATGGAGAAGCCACTGATGTTTCGGGACTTGGCCAAGGGGACCGCTGCTTAACTGATGTGACCTGTGCATCTTCAGTGAAAGATTTGGGCAACCCAGAGGATGCCGATTCATCCACCTGCGACCATCCCTCCAAGCTTCCCGAGGCAGAAGAGAACGTAGCCCGCCTCTGTGACTACCACTTGGCCAAGCGGATGTCGTCTCTGCAAAGTGAGGGCCACTTTTCTCTGCAGAGCTCCCAAGGCTCTTCAGTGGATGCGGGCTGTGGCACTGGCAGCAGTGGCAGTGCCTGTGCCACTCCCGTGGAGTCACCACTCTGCCCCTCCATGGGGAAGCGCCTAATCCCTGATGCTTCTGGGAAAGGCGTGAGTTACGTTCCTTCCGAGGAGCGAGCTCCGGGCCTTCCCAGCCATGGAGCCACCTTTAAGGACCTGCACCCACAGACAGAAGGGATGTGTCCACGGATGACAGTGCCTGCTCTGCACTCAGCCATTAATGCCGAACCCCTGTTTGGCACTTTGAGAGATGGATGCCATCGGCTCCCCAAGATTAAGGAAACCACAGGTACAGCAATGATGGATTCAGTGCTTGGCATGACATGCCAGGAGCATATAAACCAAATTTACAACAAACCCAAAACCATAGAGTCCCAAAGAAAAGTCAAAGTTAGAATTTTAAAAGGCCACAGAATTGTAAAGTAGCAATTATTGATCCCCTGATTTTTAAAGAATACTAAAGTTTCTAGATCTGGAACAATGGTGAAAACAGCATTTGCTCTTTATAACTTTGCTCTGTGCTTGCTTTTGCAATTTGATGGAGCAGTATTTTTCTTTCTAAATTCCAAATGCAAACTTTTAGCAGTACCCAGTGTGACCTTTGGTCATAAGGTAGTATTGCTTAGAATCCCATAATAGTTTGATTTCCTCTCCAAGACACCTGATTTCTAGTTTTGCCATTTCATTACTGACAGGAGGAAAGATACGAGAGCAGGGTACCAGGGAGGCTGCAGGGGCTCGGAGGGATCATCTGCCTTTCAGCAATCACACAGATTCCTTGCTACTCTATAAGACCGCACTAAAGGAATATTTCAAAATGCCCAGCATACCCCAGTGTCAAGAAGATTTGGGAGTTATTTAGGATTAGCTGCTTTATTTTCCCTGAAATGATAAAATATAGACACAGGTAGAAAGAACACAGTCACCTTCTGTTCCCCACCTTCACCCTCCTACCATCCAGTTGGCTGGCCATCACATGGCAAAAGCAGCTGCTCTCATGCTTCCACGTTTCAGATGACATCATCGATAACATCTTTTCCAGATAGGTCAATAGATGTCAGATCTTATATTAGTTAATTTCTACCACTGCCCTTTTAAGATTTTCTACCTTCTCAAAACCTACCACTAGCTTCAAACCATCTGTGAATGTTACTAACTCATCACCCAACTACATCTTTACCTCCCAACTAGTTAAATCACACTGTTGAATTCTTCATGGTTTACCAAGAGCTTTCACATAAGTCACCTTGTGCTGCTCATATAAATTCTGTGAGGTGAATATTCTTCACATGACAACGATTCTAAGAAAAGTTTAGCAACTAGCTTAGTGTCTCAACCTCGGATCAGGTACCAGGCAAATCTTTTGCTGTACTCTCAAAAAGGTTAACGTATTTCATTTGCATTAATTAAATGAGGCCACTTTTTAAAAAAAGGTAACTGATACCAGGATTAACCTAATTCCCTTGAAATGAAACTTAAATATCTTCAATATATTTGAATAATCTGAGTATAGGATGTGTTTATGTATCAAACCTTTGGTACGTAAATATTGGAAGCAAGGCAATTCATGAAATACTATTGTCAGGGGTGATGCCTGTGGCTCAAAGGAATAGGGCGCCAGCCCCAGATGGTGGAGGTGGCGGGTTCAAACCCAGCCCTGGCCAAAAACTGCAAAAAAAAAAAAAAAGAGGAAGAAGAAAGAAATGAAATACTATTGTCTCCCTGAAATGTTTGGGATTTCTAGATAATTCCAAATGAATCAGTACCAGGAATAATGGATTCCAGGCTCAGCGCCTGTGGCTCAACGGGCTAAGGTGCCAGCCACGTACACCTGAGCTGGCGGGTTTGAATCCATCCTGGGCCCGCCAAACAACAATGACAGCTGCAACCAAAAAATGGCCGGGCATTGTGGCGGGCACCTGTAGTCCCAGCTACTTGAGAGGCGGAGGCAGGAGACTCACTTGAGCCCAAGAATTGGAGGTTGATGCCACGACACTCTACCCAGGGCAACAGCTTAAGGCTCTGTCTCAAAAATATATATATAATAATAATGGATTCCAGTATTTCTTTTATTTATTTATTTATTGATGAGACAGAGTCAAGCTGTTGCCCCGGGTAGAATGTCATGGCATCGCAGCTCACAGCAACCTCCAACTCTTGGGTTTAAGCAATTCTGTTGCCTCAGCCTCCCAAGTAGCTGGGACTACAGATGCCCGCCACAACGCCCAGCTATTTTTTTGTTGCAGTTGTCGTTGTTTTAGCTGACCCAGGCCGAATTTGAACCTGCCAGCCTTGGTGTATGTGGCCAGCACCCTACATACTGAGCTACAGGTGCTGCCCCAGTATTTTTTTTTTTTTTTTTTTTTTTTGCAGTTTTTGGCCGGGGCTGGGTTTGAACCCGCCATCTCCGGCATATGGGGCCGGCGCCCTACTCCTTTGAGCTACAGGCGGCACCCAGTATTTCTTACATACTTTGAAATGGAAATCTGTTACACACTATCAGGAGGCAGCCTTTAAAAGCAGGGTGACCCTGACATATGGGTCTTAGGAAATGGCAGACATCATGCAGAGATGTAGTGAAATGGCCTCCCAGAAGATGCTTAATGATTCTCTCTGTGTTTCTACTACCCCTAGTGTAGCTTTGACAGAGCCTGGGAAGGAGAGACGAGGAGGCATGCCTTCAGCTTGGTCTCAACATCCTGAAGCTGATCCCATCCTGCTACCATCAAACATTCACTCGGAATCAAAGGTGCCAATTCCAAATCAAGACCCTAATGATTTCTCTCAAGCAAACCAAGCATATGGAGAGGCTGTGAGCTGGCGGCCACCAGATCTGAGAGGGGGGAGCCTCAGGACACCCCCTAGCCAGAGAGCTCTGAAACATAGCAGCAGTATCCTCTTAGGATCTGTAGGTTTGGAGACCTTCCGAGAGAGAACCAGGGGTGCAGTCAGCTTAAAGTGTCCAGGCATCACAGAAGCACAGGAGGCCAGTTCGGAAAGGCGAGCAGAACTCCCCCTGGGGAAGAAGCTCACCAAAAGTTTTTCCCAAAGTTCGATGCACTTGAGCTCTGAGGGGAAGTTTCACAAAAGATCCCCAGTGGCTCATAAAGACTCCAAGCTGTATAGGACATTACCCTTGCGGAAGCTGGAGGGCAGCAATTGGAGATGCCGGGGGCCCTTCAGCTACTGCTTCCTCAACCGAGGGCAGGATGAAGATGTTGACGAAGAGAAAGAGGAGGAAGAGGCCACCCACCAGGTCTCTTGCCTCTATCGACCCCAGATGACTCAGGCCATACCTGAACCAGCCAGCCTCTCCCCGGCGGCTGGGCTTCAGAGTCAAGGAGGGGAGCTGTCCAGGGGTCCAGTGCTGAAGGTCTGGGCAGAAGACCTGAGTGGTCCAGATGACTTGGACTTCAGCAACCTGGCTTTTGATGCCCGGATCGCAAGAATAAATGCCCTAAAAGAGAGCACATATGCAATGCCTGATGGGTTCCTCGCAGCCCAAAATGATGCCAATGAGCTGCTCTGCCTCGTCAGGGCAACCAAGGGGAAGCCAGAGGAGTCACGCCCTGAGGCGTACGACCTCACACTTTCTCAGTACAAGCAACTATTATCCATCGAGTCCAGACAGTTGGGAAGTGCCTGTAGGAAAATGGCGATGGCCGAGAAAAGCCCAGAGGAGATGCTCCTAGCTATGACTTCCAGCTTTCAAGTGCTCTGTTGCTTAACGGAAGCTTGCATGCGATTAGTTAAAGTCGTAAACTCAGAGACACAGCAGCAGGAAATTGTAGGGAAGATCGATGAAGTGGTCATAAACTACATTTGTCTCCTAAAAGCTGCCGAAGCAGCCACTGGGAAGACTGGGGACCCTAATGTTGGACTCTCTGCGCGACATTCAACCACCATGGCCACTCTCGTAAGCACACTAACACGTTCTCTCAAGAGGCTTTTAAATAAATAAATATGAAAGTCACGTCATAATCTACCTTTGCAAAGCCATACATGAACTTTTATTTACTTTATGTGTACGATGAACAGATGTCTCCTTTCTTCTCTCTGTATATTTTGTTATTTTATATAAAATAGAAGATAAAAGTCACATCGGTGAAATGTTGAAACGTACTAATCAAATGTATTCTGTTTATATTATGCATATTTAGACATAAAATATCCAAGAAAGTGATGACATTTGACTATTTTTCATATAGTCAAAATTCCAGGTATATGATATCAAATTTTAAATTCTACCATGTTAGAGCAAAACAATGAATCCTTCCCCCTTTCTTTCCAAACAGATACTTGGAGACCATATCATTCATATTTAGAAGTTAAAAAAAAAAGCAAAAGAAATCACAATGTATATAAAACAGTACTCATGTTTTAAAATTATGATTTTTAAGCATTGGAAATAGGTTAAAAAGACATTTAAAATCCAAGCAGCTATTATGAATTACTAGAGAATATATCTATAATAAATTAATTTTTTCCTCATAGAGTCTGGTTATTGGCTGCTTTCTTCCAAGAATCCCATATGTTTAATTTGGGTTCATGCTATTGGTCTACAAATGGGTGGGGGGACAGATTCTGTGTCAAAGACAAATGCTCATCACAATGTTTCTAGAATTTAAATACCTCCCAAACAGAAAAACAGAGGAAATGATGGGCAGGTTCCTAGGTCATACCTAGAGTTATAGATTATCTCATTACATAAAATGTATGGAATTAATAATACCCAAATTAATTATTTTATAGAGAGATCTGCTTTGACTAAATGTCAAAATCTATGAACCAAAGACATTATTTTTCCTCCATGCCAACTCAACCATGAAACTTAACATTCCCTTTAGAATGACAGATACTTAGCAAAGTATTTGCAAACTTACAAAAAGGAACATTTAATATTAGATCATCAAAATTAAGTGCAGACCCAGTAATGTAGACCAGACCACACACCAGCACCTATGAGTCACATCTCAGATCACAGCCCTCAGCATAGGGCTTCATGTTTCACCACCTGTACAGGGGCCAAGGCTGCCAATCAAATTTGGAATTACAGCCTAATATGAGGACAAAATCTAATATCTGGGATGTTACAGGAAATCAAGGAGAGATGGTTACTCATAATGGAAGCCATGATTAGATAAATAGTAAAGTGTTTAAGTATATACTTATCTGGATTTGCTGATTAAAAATATGAAATCTGAAAAAGAAAACAGAGGTGGTAAGTTTCATCAGTTCCAGTGAAACTGATGGAATGCAAAGAAGTTTTCAGGAGTGTCGTCTCTCCAAAAATATCCTGTAATCATAAAATTAAGTCATTGTGTACATATGTATTTTCCTGGGTCATTCAGTGCTCATGCTACACATATTCGTACTTATGTTGAAGGCTCCTTAGAATATGACAGGAGTACACCAGGTACAAATGTTTCCATTTTTGTAACCTACTGGGCAGGAGGTGTAACACAGTCCGCAATCTCTCTCTAAAAACCCACAGAGACTAAACAACAAAACCCACGTGTTAACAGATGGCAGCAAAGGGAAGGAGTTTAGGTGTGTGTTATTATAAATAATGTTTAATTAAATAATAAAACATTATTTCATTACAATTATAAATATTGGTGTTTTGATATTGAGAGATATTAGTGGTCTTTACTGTGGAAAATCTTAGTAAATATCATTCTGTGTACAAAATTCCTGACCTATTAATAGGATGTGTGCCCTATGTCACTGTGCTTAACATATCATCTATATTATCTCATTTAATCATCACAACAGTCTGCTGGTTTGGACACTGTTCTTAATTTCCTGCAGAGGCAATGTGGTTGAGTAAAGATATGAGGTTTGGAGTCCGAAACATCTTGATTTAAGTTTTGACTCTGCCATTTTCTAGTCCTTTCATCTTAGAAAAGCTTTTTTCAAAGTTTCAATTTCCTTGTACTAAAATGGAAATCAATGAGATCTATTTCCATGAGGTTGTCATGAATTTTGAGTAAAATTATGTATGTAAACTTCTTACTGTGATACCCGGCAGAGAGTAAGTACTGAATTAATGTTAGATGATATTATCATCATAATCATGATGTTAAATATATTGCCCAACATAATATGTGGGGGATGTTTGTTTTATATGCATATTATATCCTGACTCTGTATGTAGAACACATTATGTGTATTTCATATATATATAAAAGTGTACAAGGAAGTGATGATCCTTGTTCAAATCACATATCTAGTTAGAACAACTTCCCGGTCCATTTGAGTTCTTTGAGAAGCCTCAGGGAAATAGCTCTGGGTCTTTCTAATCCATCTCCCATTACCTGTGGCTGCGCCAGTAAGTTTCTGTTTCTTATAAATTCTTTGCTACTCGGAAAACCTCAAGGGGCCCTTGCATTCACTAAGCATGGGGCTCCTAACTGGGGTCCAGGTCCACTAGAGTGTAGAAAAAATATATTAAAATGGTATTTGTGCGTATTTTTACCTAGCTTTTTTTATGTTGTGTATGTTTTATAATGGCATAATAGTACAGTGGTACATGTACATAATTTTAAATAAATAAATAAATGAATAAACGAATAAGTATATGCCTGGTACATGCATGCCAAAATATTGTCGCAGGTAGGGTTGCATTCACTAAAGGTTGGAGAGCACCGTACTAGATACAGACACCCAAGGTCCTTTACATTTTGTCACCAGCCTACTTTTCCAAGTTTATTCCTGCCATTTTTATTAATCTTCCATTAAAAACTTACAAGAAATACAAAAGTAATGAATCAGTGTGGCCTCGTCACACACCAATTCACGTCCAATCTTATTTTCTATATTTCTAGCCACATCCTTCCACACTGTATGGTTTAGAAGCAAATCCCAAACTTCATAGTATTTTATCCATAGACATTTCAGTAAGAATATCCCATAAGAACTTTTAAACATAATAATAATGTCATTTGCACATTTTAAAAATTAGTAATTCCTTAACCTGAAAGTCCCCTATAAACTCCACCCCAAAAGACAATCATTGTCCACAATTCAGGGCATTTTCTTTTACTCTATACATACAAATGTTATTGTATCTGTTTATGAATTTTTCTTTTGGCTCAGAAAGTTGGTCTCGTCCCAGTTCCATCATATTTCATGTTAGGGGATTGGTCAGAAAAGTTATGATTGATATGGAAAGGAAGAATGCTCAGATGAACAACCACTACAGCACTGGGCTTCTAGGAAAATCCAACAACTGGCTCAGCACCTGGAGCTCAGTGGTTAGAGTGGCAGCCTCATACACCAGGGCTGACGGGTTCGAACCCAGCTAAACAACAATGACAACTACAACAAAAAATAGCCGGGCATTGTGGTGGGCACCTGTAGTCCCAGCTACTCAGGAGGTTGAGGCAAGAAAATCGCTTAAGCCCAAGAGTTTGAGGCTGCTGTGAACTGTGAAACCACAGCACTCTACCGAGGTTGAAATAGTGTTTTTCTGTCTAAAAAAAAAAAAAAAAAAGGAAGAAAGAAAGAAATATCCAACAACTAATGCAATTGCTCAGACATTAAAATTGCTCAGAAGAAAATGCTCAGATAAACAACCCACTACAGCACTGGGCTTCTAGAAAACTCCAACAACTAATACAATTGCTCACACATTAAAATTAACACAGACCTCACTGATCCCAGGCTCATCAGGAATTAGTCTAATCACGAAAGAAATTATTTTCTGAAAAATAAAGCCTGACAATAAATACTGAAATCACCACCTATAGCAACAACTGCAATGGCTGAATGCCTTTTGCTATGAATTTCATCTTTCATTATGAGTTGTCCTAGGAAAGACATCTTCATCTGTTTGTGTCCCACTTTCATATATTTCTAAGTGCCAGTTATGAACTCTTTGAATGTTACTTCTGAGATCCTCAGGATGTTGCTCTACTTTGTCCTGCCTGGATTACCCTTGATTTGGCAATGGGGCAATTTGCTGTCTGACTATCACCTTTCATAATTGTGTTAACTGTTTTTGAAATTGAAAACCAGCAAATTAGCTTCGTTTAGTAATTCCTTATCTCTTTCAAACATTTAGAAATCTTCAGGAGAATTAAAATATAATAGAACCCAGGCGGCACCTGTGGCTCAAAGGAGTAGGGCGCCGGCCCCATATACCAGAGATGGTGGGTTCAAACCCGGCCCCAGCCCAAAAAAAACTGCAAAAAAAAAAAAAAAAATACAGTAGAACCTCTACAGTTGACCACCTCCTTAACTCTCATAGACCAGACATGCACCACACGTGCATACCAGTACAGTCGGCCTAGTTCCTTACGTTGTTGTATGGAGGTAACAGGTCTGTATGTTGACCTGTTACGTGAATATTACATGGTTTGTCCTTAACTTGATTTTGTCTTTGCTTTAAAAGTGGTCAGTTTTTACTTGTGTGTGTGTGTGTGCAAGGACACACAGAGGCGTGGGGTTGAGTAGATAGGGATATGTGAGTGTGTATGTCTGTGAAACAGGCTCTCAGTTTGACTGTATGGATTTCAATGCTAGTTTCCCTGCTGCCAGAACAAAGCTATGAAAAAAAAAAATTTATAACATCCCAAATTTTACTTAACAGTCAGGTTACACCAATAGCTTCACGGCTATAGAAGATCAAAAAGTAGGAATCTCACCTTTTGAACTGAATTTTTATTGATATCACCTTGAACACCATTAAATGGGTTACTTTTTGGTTGTTCCTCCCATTCCCCGGCCTACCCATCTCAGTTTTTCATTTCAAAGCCTATAGATAAAAAATCCATGGAAGAATAATCTGTGTCTTTTATCAAATATTATTGCTACACAAAATAAGGGAATGACTTAAAATCATACATTACTAGACGGCACCTGTAGTTCAAAGGAGTAGGGCGCCGGCCCCATATGCCGGAGGTGGCAGGTTCAAACTCAGCCCTGGCCAAACACCCGCAAAAAAGAAAAGAAGATTTGGTCTCAACAAATAAAAAGAAAAAAGTCACACATTTAAAAATCATACATTACTGAAATAATCAATTATTCAAAGTAGCTTATTTCACCATTCAATTTCAAATTAACCCATTGCTGAACTTTCTCTAATCCTTCCTCCATATTTATAATTGCATCTCAATTTTCTGTTACACATTAATTTCAAACCATTGAGTTCTTTTGGGGGCGGTTAATCATTCTTCCATTAATTCTCATTTTCTACCCTACGGTCTGGGCCACAATTCTGTTTGACATCATCATTCACAACTATAGACAGAACTAGCTTTGCTAGTGGATGTATGTGGGATTGGCACAGTTGGCCTTGCACACGTGCTACGTCAAAAGACAAATAAGCGCCTCCTCAAAAATGTAAAAACACACACACACAGAGAGCGACTCAAATATATTCACTTCTCCTTAGCCTTTGGATACCTTATATGATGATACGTGATTTGCATGGATAACTATTTTTTCCCCAAGATTTGAAAAACTTGCCATAGAATTTGGCTACCCATTAGTTTGTGAATTATTGACAAAGGTGTTAAGAAATGGGAAGTGCTGTGGCAAGTACTGACCTAATAACAATCATAGCAGTTGTTCCCTAAAACATGTCCTTCCTCACAGTCTGACCCACACCAGCCCTCAGCCCAAAGCTTGAGCTTTCTCCTGCTTTTTCCCTTTCTACCTATTCTTGGTCTCAACGTCCTTCTTGGTTGGGTGTCAAAAGTGCTCAAGTCCACTCAGATGTGGCCCAACACATTCTGTATCCCAATAGATTAGATATAGATAGATGATCAATAGATGAAAGATTAGATAGATTAGATAAGATAATAGATATATACTGTAGAGAGTACAAAGGAATTATGGAAGAGATGAGTTCACAGTTTTATGAAAACCATTTGAGGCTCGGCGCCTGTGGCTCAACAGGCTAAGGCGCCAGCCACGTACACCTGAGCTGGCGGGTTCAAATCCAACCCGGACCGGCCAAACAACAATGACGGCTGCAACCAAAAAATAGCCGGGCATTGTGGCAGGTGCCTGTTGTCCCAGCTACTTGGGAGGTGGAGGCAAGATACTCGCTTGAGCCCAGGAGTTGGAGGTTGCTGTGAGCTGTGATGCCATGGCACTCTCTCCAGGGCAATAGCTTGAGGCTCTGTCTCAAAAAAAAAAAAAAAGAAAAAGTAAACCATTTGAAATTGTCTCCACCATCCATTATTTCCTGTCTTCTTTCCCCTCTATATTTTTCTTGGCACTTCCCTAACCCATCCTGCCATATTAGTTTTTATTGCTCTATGACAAATTGACACAAAATTAGTGACTTACAACAAGCACTTACTATCTCAGTTTCTCTGGGTCAAGAGTCTGGGCACAGCCTAACTGGTCTGGGTCTCACAAGGTTGCAATAAAAGTTTCCACTGGGCTGCATTCTCATCTGAAGGCTTGTCTGGGCATGAGTCAGTTTCCAGGCTTATTCAGATTATTGGAATAATACATTTTCTTGTGGCTGTGTGACTGAGGTGTTGGCATTTTGCTACCTAGAGACTGGAAGTCACCCTCAGATGTTGGAGGCTGCCCACAGATCATTGCCACAGGGTATCTCCAACAGTGCTTATTTTATCAAGCCCACATAGAGAATCCCTCCTTTAAGGGTCTTCACCTGATCAATTCAGGCCCATCCAGGATAATCTCTCTTTTGATTACCTAAAAATTAATTTGTGGGGGGCCTGAAGTGCATCTTCAAAATTGCCTCACCTTTGCCATATACTACTGGCTAGAAGCAGGTCACAGGCCATGCCTGCCTGCACTCCAAGAAAGGGAGCTGCACAGGGCATAAATACCAGGGGGAAAGAATCACAAGGGATGGGGTACCCACCTTCAGGACTAACTGCTATGCCCACCAAGGCCCTTCCCTTAGCTACAGACTCACTAGATCACATATTCCTCTGGAGAGGCAAAATAGGATAGCCATTGAAATACAGATTTGAAAAGCTTTCAGGATCCATAGCCATAACATGAGTCGTTAAACGCTACATGGGAAGCCCTCAGCCTTCTCTGCCCCTTCTCTGGCCCAGGCCCATTCTCTAGACGTATTAATATCTCTATGTTAATGTGCCAAGTTACTCCAGGGACAGAAACTCCAATAATTATGATGTACTGACCTATGCAGGTCAGAATTTTATTAGTGCTAAGTCCATAGGTGAACTTTTTGTGGCAATGTGACTTTTTCATTACACTCATTTTAGAGTCAAGTTATGACTTAGGAATCAGTTTAGATCAAATAATTCAACTGGCAGATGAATTATTAAAGATGCTAAACTTTAACTAGCATAGCCATGCCTTTTTCAAGTATTTATGGGGTAGGAAGATGAGGTCAGGTCGGACTGCTTGCTCCCAAGTGATTCAACTAGAAGCAGAGCTCATGCATTCAAGTTCAGCTTCCTAATATGTTCCACTTGGAACTCCTGGCCAGAATACTCTGAAAGGATACTGTTCGCTTCATACTGTCTCCAGAAAAGACAAGCATAGAACAGGACTGATTTCTTTCTAGATTCCAAGACCTTTTATTCTCTTTGTTTTCTAAAGCTATAAAAAGCTAGATTGTTGAATCAGACTTTACGAAGTACTCCTTCTTTATATGCCTTCAATTTCTAAGAAAGGTACAACAAGGCAAACAAATACATGCACATCATCAAAATTAATGTCGTGTATCACATCACTCAGAAATACATACAGGGGTAAGATTTGGCTTTCCTCTCTGTAGTCTGCCTTTACTCTGCACTCCTATGGGATGCAGTCTCCAGTCTGTTGTCAGTATGGTCATAATGACATTAATAATGATGATAGCTAATATCTATTCAGGCACAATGTGCCAGATAATGTGCTAAATGCTTTTCCTACATAATTTCTGCGTCCATTTCTGGAAATAACCTACAAGAAATTATCTTCGCAATTTTTAAGAAAAGAAAATGAAATCAGAGAGTTCGAATAACTTGCCCTAAATCATGAATGGTAGTCAGAATCAAGCATTGCAATTTTGTTCAGTAATTTTTAGCCACGTAGCTGACTTGACTGTTTTAATCAGAGAAATATCAGCATGTATTTGTGAACTAAAATAAAATCTTGAGCCCCTAGTTGACTAAATGGACCCCTTCTTGGCCAAAAGGATTCCAGAAATACCCTAAAGAGGAGTTGCTGGCCATGTGAAGGGCGATCAGACATGCCTCTTAATGCCCCCTTCTCTTTTTGAAGATAACATTTGTAGTCATTAACATGCCGAAGGCTATGCAAGACAAAGCTTAAACCCACCTGCAGGTCCTCAATTTACTGAACAGATCACTAGAGTTTTGATATATACCATGTGACTTGTCTGTGACCAGCAGACTTCCTTAATTTAAAACATTCCAAGCCTTTAGACAAAGCTTCATTTCTTTAACCAATTACAAATGAAAGAATCTTTAAACCCACCTATAACCTATAATCCCCCATTTTGAGATATTCTGCCTTTTCAGGCCAAACCAATATATGCCTTCCTTATATTGATTTATGACTATGTGTAATTCCTGTCCCACTGAGATGTATAAAGCCAAACTGTAGCCCAACCACTGCAAGACCACTTGTTCAAGGCCTCTTGGGCGTGACTCTGAGTCATGGTCACTCATACTTGGCTTAGGATAAACCTCTTGAAATTAGAGTTGGGCTCTTTTCCATTGACATATTTTTTAAAAGTCAATTCTACCAAATTCTACCAAAGAACTTATAACAAAAGGCAACAAATTGGGGCAATTTCCTACTCTCAGTCCCAATTCCAAGAGAAAACCCATTTCATCCATTTCTGTTTTTAGTTTTTCTAGTGGTTTTTTCCATAGTTCTAAATAATCTAATTTCTTGAACCAATTTAAGATGATTTTTATGGACTGCCTTCTTGAAGGAATTGACTAATTTATGTCACCCTTACCTCTCCTTCTCTTTCCTTAACCAGTGTTTGACAGGGTTATTAAGTTCTATTTATAATTACTTATTTAGCTTTAAATGTTAATTACATCTCTGCTCCTAGTTCAATTATCTTTAGACAGTCTCCATGACTCCCCACCTTTATGGAACAAAACTCTCTGCACCAGCTCCCCCCACTCCATTTTACTTTCCCTCCACCCCTACCCCCCCCCACCCAACTACTTCACTTTCTCCTCCTCTCTCAGGCCTCGAGTACCTTTGCATTTACATTGTTACTAAAAGCAATGTTCTCAGGTGGCACCCATAACTCAGTGGGTAGGGCACCAGCCGCCTACACCTAGGCTGGCAGGTTCAAACCCAGCCTGGGCCAGCTAAACAGCAATGACAACAGCAACTGCAACAAAAAGATAGCCAGTCATTGTGGCAGGTGCCTGTAGTCCCAGCTACTTGGGAGGCCGAGGCAAGACAATCTCTTAAGCCCAAGAGTTGGAGATTGCTGTGAACTGTGACGCCACAGCACTCTATCCAGGGTGACATAATGAGACTCTGTCTGGGAAAAAAAAAAAGTAATGTTCTCTATGGTGTTTTTGTAATCTGCAGCCTAGAAAAACAGCAGAGTAAACTGATTTCTCAAACCCCATAATTGTCTAGAGCTCTTCTAGAGAGTGAAATAAACAACAACAAAAAAATCTATTCATGAAAGGAAAGAATGAAGACTGAGTTTATTGGCTCAGCGCCTATGGCTCAATGGGCTAAGCCACCAGCCACATACACCTGAGCTGGCGGGTTCGAATCCAGCCCCAGCACGCCAAACAACAATGACAGCTGCAACCAAAAAATGACTGGGCGTTGTGGCAGGCGCCTGCAGTCCCAGCTACTTGGGAGGCAGAGGCAAGAGACTCGCTTGAGCCCAGGAATTGGAGGTTGCTGTGAGCTGTGATGCCACCGCACTCTATCCAGGGTGACAGCTTGAGGCTCTGTCTCAAAAAAAAAAAAGAAAAAAAAAGACTGAGTTTATTGCAAATTCATTCTATTTTAGGGCGGTGTTTCAGCAAGTGTGGACCCTGAACCAACAGCATCATTATAACCTAGGAACATGTTAGAAAGACAATTTTCTAGACTCTACCTCAGAACTAATAAATCAGATACTCTGGGGGTGGAGTCCAGCAATCTGTGACATAACAAGTCATCTAGGTGATTTTAAAGCATACTCAAGCTTGAGAATCACCCTGTTAAATAATTAACATCACGTACAGTTCCAGAACCATGACTCTTTTCTGGTCTAAACCTTGCAAGTGAAATTACTAAACATGCTGCAAAAACTGAAATCCATAGAGAAGCTATGATTAATATTTCCAAAAGAGATGATTGCAGACTGCAGACATATTTAAGAGAGCTCTTACCAGATTAGACCTTCAGCATCATGAGACATTAAGGAAGAGTTTCATAAGACAAAAGAAAAGTACAAGGTCTGACAATTAAGTTCCCAAACTGATTCCAGAAAAAGTGTTACATACCTCATTGCTGAGTATTGCTATGGTCACCTTTGAAGTACTCCCTTTGAGGAGCTATGCACCAATGCCAGCACCCAGTTCACCCTTCAAAGCAATTTTGGAACTCTTTCTGGAACAACCATCAGAGCTGCTGTCCAGCACACAAAAACATGCAACAATAATGAGCACCACTCAGCAAGATACTGCCACCACACATCAACATGAACACAGCTCAGCTATGAGACACTGATAAACCAAAGTTATGGAACCCTACCAAGTTGTTTGTACAGTGCTGTCAACATAAGCACGTGGAGAGTTCGCAAACTTAATCATCAGACCCTCACATATGCTAGAATTTTTCGAAACCATCCTACATTTTGATTCTTTTGTATTTATGCCAAAATTCCTAGGTTGTTTTTTTTTAATTTCCTGGAGTTTCTATAGGTTTTGTTTTTCTTCCTAAAACATGCAGTTGTGTATATTTGCTGCCGTATTAAAAACCACCCCAAAATAAAGGGGCTTAAAGAACAATTTATTCTCTCTTATGGCCTAGTCTAGAAAGTCACTCAGTGACGCTCTATTGGTCAAGTGAGTCACCTGACCAGACTAGAAAAGGAAAACTAGACTCTGCCTCTCAATTGAAGGCATCACAAAAAATCTGCAACCCATCTTCAATTGGTCACACGTGCTTTCACCAAAGCCTCAATGTGATCCAGCATCTCAGTCATGTTAGCATTTCCATGATAACAGCTCTTCTTGGGACATGCCTCCCTGCCAGAGCCTTTTGACTTCCTTTTCTACTATGAACCTCTTTTATCTCCATAAACACCATCCTAGAATTCTCCTTTCCAGCTTAGACTAAGCCCTACCATTTCCTGTATGCAATATTGCCTAGAGGAATTTCCTCCTAAAGATTATGTAGAATATAACCCTTTTGAGTTCTTATATGTTTAAAGATACCTTTACTTGTCCATATGCCTAATTGAAAATCTGATTGTGTATAGGATTCCAGGCTTAAAACTGCATCCCACGAAGACCTGCATGTCATTGCCCCATCATCTTTTTGCATCAGTTTATTAAGTTTTTCTTGTTCCACTAAAGCAGTGATTTTCAACCTGTGTGCCATGAGAGGATCTTAGGTGTGCCACAAACATTTTGAAAGACCATTAGTTAAATTGTTTTCAAAAGAATTTCAAGGGCGGCGCCTGTGGCTCATCGAGTAGGGCGCCAGTCCCATCTACCGAAGGTGGCAAGTTCAAACCCGGCCTCGGCCGAACTGCAAAAACGGAAAAATGGCCGGGCGTTGTGGTGGGCGCCTGTAGTCCCAGCTACTCGGGAGGCTGAGGCAGGAGAATCGCCTAAGCCCAGGAGTTGGAAGTTGCTGTGAGCTGTGTGACGCCACAGCCCTCTACCGAGGGCGATAAAGTGAGACTGTCGCTACAAAAAAAAAAAAAGAATTTCAAAGCACAGTAAATATAGCCTTTTCTTAACTCTTTTTGATTGGCATAATTTGTGTGTCATGGAAGTTTAACTATAGGTTCAAGTGTGCTGTGAGATTAAAAAGGTTGAAAAACACTGCTCTCAGGGGTTCTTCTCTCTCAGGTAGGAGACTCATTTCTTCCGTTTCCTGGCTGTCTCAATTTCACAAGGTTGTCTCTAAGTCTGGCATTTTCTTTCATTCATTCTGACTGGAATTTAGCAGATCTTTTCCTTCTGGGGGCTCCTGTCTTCCCTTGTGTTGCATTATTTTCTATCATTTTTCCCTCCTTTTTCCCTATAACCATTATCTAGTGTTCAATGAAATAGATCAAACAATTAGCCATATAGTCACATATTTTCATGGATACCAAGTACATTGCTTTCACAGAATCCACGTTAGTGCACACAGAGCCCTAGTTTGACATTTTTACGATTTGAGTTATGACGTGGCCAGTGGAATATGTAGAGGTGCCCCAGTCATGATCTAAGTGTCTCAACCCATCATTTGTAAATCTGTCTTAGTTTCTCTCATAGAACAGAAAGCCTGAGTATGAAAATAACAACAACACTAAATCATAAGGTTAAAAATTGGTGGTTTCAATTATTTCCATATTAAGGTTTGGTTTAAATTTTTTCCTCAATTCTTTGGGAAAATGTATTCTCGCACATTCGTTTCTATTTACTTTCACCATTCATGTTTAGGTCTTCAATCCATTTGACATACACTTTCTTTATATGAAGTCAGATAAGAATCCACTTTTATTTTTCTTCATAGGTGTAGGCAATTCCTTCAACATCAAATGTCTGGTCAGATCTTTCAGGACAAGCAGCACACCCTGAGGCTTAGATGGCCAAGGGTGGCACAGATTGGGGGTGGCAATTGCCATCACTTCTAAGTTCTACACGTTTGGCTTGTGGTCCATTGGGACCCTCTGGAAGGAGTGCCCTTGGTCACAACACAGATTCCACTGTGATGACGTGGACACGGGGAAAGGCTGAGGTTCTCTCTACTAGCTTATTTTAGGGAATAGATCACTACATGGATGAAGGCAGAAGAAAATGGCAGATATCACACATTCTGGGCAGAACTGTTGATGAACTCATGTGAGACATCATCAAGAACTCCCAGGGAAAAGTAAGTGAGCTATTAATGGGAAAGAAAAGTCTCACATTACTATCTAGACACAAGGGCAGCCAATGTATGATTAATTACTATGAAGTTGATTTCTTCTGTAACCACAGAGGAGATGGGGTCGAAGGAAATAGAACAATACATGTCAATTGCATTTTCTAACGTGTAACGGAATAAACCTACCATTTTATTTTCAGATTTATTAAATGAGAATTACATTTTGGGAACTAAATTATAGTTTGAACAAAGAATTTTTACTCTTGAAACCAAGCCTGTATGTTTCACCCATTCATGTTGTTATGAGTGAATGATTCCTCTATATTTTAGAATTATTTTTCTATTATGTAGTATTCATCCTGTTAAAGCAAATGGATATGAAATAAGACATTATAATTATAATATTTAATCATATAAAAATATCTCTAAATCATGCCTGTAAGTATCCTAAATAAAATAGTATAGTGGAAAGACTAACTGAATCCAGAAAGATATTTTTATCAGTCATTTAGAGTGGCGAGCACAAGGCAGAGAGGTGTTCACAAGTGACTGAGGCAACATAGGAATAAAAGATGTAATAATGGTTGATATTCGATAAATACTTCTGGAATTTTTTTTTGAGACAGAGTCTCACTCAGTTGCCATGGGGCACAGTGCCATGGTGTCATAACTCACAGCAACCTCAAACTCTTGGGGCTCAAGAGATTCTCTTGCCTCAGACTCCTGAGTACTAGGCACCTGCCACAACGCCCAGCTATTTTTTTTTTTTTTTTTTTTTTTTTTTTTAGAGACAGGGTCTAACTCTTGCTCACGTTGGTGTCAAACCCCTGAACTCAGACAATCCACCTGTCTCAGCCTCCCAGAGTGCTAGGATTACAGGTGTGAGCCACCCTCACCCGGCATGGAATGTTTTTGAGCAAAACTGCCACATTCCTCAGAAAGTTCCTTGCATCACTCCTTGTATCCAGAGCACATTCACTTAAAAATAAATCAGATTTAGTCTCACAAAACTTAATTTTCAGATTTAACTTGATGTAGGTGTACATTTTGCTATAACTGATGATCTTATAATCCCTTGAGTCATTTTATCTTTTAATCTGATCAACCAAATGTGAAAACTATTAGGGAACAGTAGCACAGTTAATAAAACAAGTTCTCTACTAACCAGGGTCAAGATGACTTAATTCAAAAATCTTATACAACGAAATACAGATGTATCATAATCCAGAAAGTTCTAAAAATTTTGATATAGGAAAAATTAATGTATAATCCCACCACTTTAGGTAATATTAGGTAATAATCACTATTAACAGTTTGGCATAATCAAAACACTTCCACTGAAATATTTCATATCTGTGTGTGGTCATTTCTACTCAAAACCTTACAGTGGTTCTCCATTACTTTCAGGACACAGTACAAAGTCTCCAATTGTTTGGCCCCTACAAACCTTTCTAGATGTCCTTCTTACTACTTCCAACAGGGCATCTTGGGTCAGATTGGTCAACTGATTCAGCCATTTTCTTGAGCAGTGTCAGCATTTATCTAGCATGACTTGGTCAAGGACTGGAAGGTCACGTGAGCTGGGAGGGCGTGGAGGTGGAGCTCAGGCAGCAGTGGACGCTGGGAGAGCTCCAGCATAGATCCTGGTAGCTCTGTAAAAGCCCTTGGATCTGTAGTCTTCGCCAGGCTGGAGCTAAGAGAACCTCTGATACTCTTCCTCCGTGACTGGACTGGCAAAAGCTGCAGGGGTCTGGTCAATGGCAGTTTCAGTTTTGTGGGACCTGAAGCTTATACAACTGATGGATCCTTAGGCAAAGTATAATACAAATTGAAAATACAAAGTAGGTACAAATGTGTGTATTTATTTAGAATGAGAAATCAATCATGACAAAGTTCAATAGTTCAATAAAGTTGGTACTATAAATATCACATTTATAAAACAGATTTTTATTAATTAACTGCCTGGCAAACTGCCATAATGCCATTTTTATCTGCCATCTTGTAACTTTTTGTGCTTTAATTGCCTGTTGATGCTTTAGAAAAATGCCTTTCAGTTGTACAACTCATTACCAGTAAGGTTGTGTATAATTTTAAAATTGTCAAATTTGGAAAATTTCTATCAAGTTTTTTCTATAAGATTTGAGGACCTTTCAAGGGTTTTTGTGCAGTAACTAATCCTAAATGTTCTTTGAAATGACAGCACTCATTAACCAGTTAGTTGTAGATGGCTTCGATGGCGCAGCATGAATTTTATGCTTTCTTTGTCCATGTTTTATGTCAAATCACTGAGAAAAAAAATCGTAGAGTGTATAGTTTATTTCTGACAGGAGAGAATTTCCATTTTGAGTTGCTGAAAGTGGGAACAAAATATCCTTCCAATTTTACATATTTAAATAATTGGAAGGATTTCCTACAGACCAGCTTCTGGCTTTCCACATTCCGTGATTTCTCCTTGACTAATCACATACTTTGATTCCAGGTAGAGTGTATGTTGGTATTGAGATAGAACATTTGCTCCTACCATTTCTTGTCACATCACCAGGTGAGTCAACTCAGTGGGTGATAGCAGTATTCTTAGAAGCTATTCCCACACCAGGATGACAAGCAATAACTTAATTGCACACAAAAGCAACTAGGAATCACATAAATATTTCCCACTATGCCCAGGCTAAATGTATTCCTGACTTAGCTTCCACTTAACCATTTCCCAAAAATGTTCAGCGGCCCCAACACTTTATAAAGTAAGGGGAAAAGTAATAGAAGGCAAGTCTAGTGAGTAGAGACTAGGAATGCTGCTAAAAATAATAAAATGCCACCCAGCAAAAAAAATTGTCTAGCCCAAAATTTCAGTAGTACTGACATTGAAAAACCCCTTAGCTAGATTCCTTTACAGGCCCAAACCACTCCCCCTTAACACTCGACATATAATTAATTTCTTTTTCATGCATACAAATGAGATTAGCAATCTGAGACTCTCTAAGGAATTTAAGCCATGCCAAGATCTATAGATATCTTTTCTAGAAGACAATGTATACTTTTTTTGAGACAGTCTCGTTCTGTCACCCTGGGTAGAGTGCCATGATGTCATCATAGCTCACAGCAACCTCAAACTCTTGGGCTCAAGAGATCCTTTTCCCTCAGCTTCCCAAGTAGCATAGGCGCCCCCTACAATGCCTGGCTAATTTTTCTACTTTTAGTAGAGACAGGGTCTGGCTCTTGCTCAGGCTGGTCTTGTACTCCTGACCTCCGGCAATCCACCCACCTCAGCCTCCCCAAGTGCTAGGATTGCAGGTGTGAGCCACTGCACCTGGCCAACGTATACATATTATACACCCACATACTTCATAATCTGTTGCACTTGCATGCTGTTTTACTGATGTAATTAGGAATTAGATGGAAACTTTCCCATGAACATGCTGTTGTTGGAAATGAAGTAACAGTAATGGCTAAATATCCACCGCTGATGACTTTTTCGCCTAAAAGAAACAATAAAACCAGTTGCTTTGCAGTGTCCAAAGACCTTGCCTACAGCTTATGGGCAGATCCTCCTTACCATTCTTCTGCAATCAAAATAGTTTGCCCCAAAATACACCTCTTTGACACATTTCAAGATGGCTATTCAGAAGGGCTGGAAATATAAAAATGGCTGAAAAGCTATCTTTTGTGGAGGAGATTTGCATCTGTGCAGAAAATCTCTGAGAGCCTCCCTGTCTGAATCTAGGAAAGATTGAGAGTCTGACACCTTCAGAGGTCTGAAAAGAGACCTTTGCCATCTATTCTTTCTGAGGACTGCTACCTGTGAGGCTTCAGCGACATAAAGAGACCGCCTTTGCTCCCAAGCCTCTTTCTCCTTCCCATGACCCGTCTGGCCACTGAAATCTGGGTTGCCACCTTAACCTGTTTTGGGCCATGCTCTGGGGCCCCGTTCTTTCTGTAACCTCAAGGTGAACATTGGGTCTTCATTCTGAAGCCCCCGATACACATTGAATATGTTTGTTTGTTAAAAGCCTTTTCTCCTGTTGTTCAATCTGCCCCATATGATACAGGACGTTATTCCATAAAACAGAAGAGTTCTGATGCATGTGACAACATGCTGGAGCCTAGAAAACGTGCTAAGTGAAGGAAGCCAGACACAGAAAGTCACATACTGCAGGATTCCACTTATATGAAATGTCAGAATAAAAAAACCTATACAGACAGGAGGTAGATCAGTGGGTGCCTAGGGCTGGCGTGATGGGGAAAGCGGTGAGTGACAGACACCTGGGGAGTTTGGGCTTTCTTTTTAGAGTAATAAAATAGTCTAAAAATGACTGTGGTGGTGGCTGTATAACACTATGAATACACAGAAAACCCACTAAATTGGATCCTTTAATTGGGAGAATCGTACAGCATGTGAAATGAAGTTTTTTTAAAAACCCATCCACACGTAGGTTTTCGTAGAAACAAAGTTTTCACAAAAATAAAAACAATTCCCTCCTCTCTTCCTTCTTCCCCTTTTCTAGGCCTAAAGCTCTCATCTCCAGAGAAAAGACAGGTGTCCCTTCTGTTAGCAACAGGAATCAGTTACACTTCGCAAGGGCCCCCGGATTTTAGGGGTGATGCTGCTGCATCAGAGTGATCTTTCTGAAAGGCAAATTCCCTCTGCTTAAAACTCTTCTCATGTCCGTGAACACTCCAAGCTGTTTCGTGGCTCTGTAGTTTTGATCAAAGGAGTCCCTCTGTCTGGACTGTCATTCCTCCACTTAGCTTAACTATTGAAGTCCTGTGCTTTTCAAATCACACCTCAAAGGTCACTTCCCCAGGCAGCCCTCCATGATTGCCCCTCTAACTGTACTCCCAAGCGATAGTCTCTCCTCTGAGCTCCTTGTGTCTTATCAATGTTTCTATTCCAGTAGTAGAGTTTAAGTTTTGGTTTTTATGTGAGCAAGAGTGAGATCCCATCTCTACTAAAAATAGAAAAACTAGTGGGGAGTCGTAGTGGGCACCTCTAGTCCCAGCTACTCGAAGCCTGAGGCAAAAGGATCACTTGAGCTCAAGAGACAGAGGTTGCTGTGAGCGGTGATGATGCCACAGCACGGTGATAGAGTGACTCTGCCTCAAAAAAAAAAAAATAAATAAAAATAATACCTGGTGAGCAGCTGACACCAAAATAAGTGGGGTTTTTTGTGTTTGGGGTTTTTTTTTATAAAAAATCATGCTGAAATACCAACGACTTTCTTTCTGTTTTCACATAGTGATAAAACAGCTATAGCCAGGGGGTTATTTTCCTTTAACTTTTCATACACTTTGGTCTGTGACCATGTTAAAACTCACGGAGTTATACAACCCGGACTTTGGAATTGAATGTTATCTAGCCCAGTGCCTCTCCGCCTTTAATGTACATATAAATCACCTGAGTATTTATTAAAGTGAAGACTCTGATCTGGGAGGTCTGGGGACAAGCTTGAGAGTCTAAGTCTGCATTTCTTTTTTCTTTAATTTTCTTTTAAGAGATAGAGTCTTATTCTGTCACCCAGGCTGGAGTGCAGTGGTATCATCATAGCTGACTGCAGGCTTGAACTCCTGACCACATTGATCCTCCTGCCTCAGCCTCCCTAGTAGCTGGGACTACAGTGTACCTGGCTAGATCCTATATTTCCAAGAAACTCCCAGGTCATGTGGCACTTCTGGTCCGCACACACGTAAAGTAACAAGAGCCCAGTCCCCCTTGCCCATCAGATAAATGCATGAATTACAGCTGCAACACTCCGACAACTGGTCAACAAGCAGACGCATGTGAAAGCGAGACAGTGAGTCTCAGACCAACTCCATCAGAATCACCTGGAGAGCTCAGTGGGCGGGATCCATGCCAAGTGTTCCTAATTCAGTGTTCTGGGCTGGGGCCAGGGAATCTGTATTTCTAGCAAGTTCCTTGGTGACGCTGATACTCCTGGTGCAGGGACGACATTTTGCTCTGAGAGTTACTCAGAAACCACTGGAATCAATGTCCCATTTGTCCGTAATTGTCAGAGTTCTACCACTTGCAAAGGTCGTATTAAACGAACTAGCGGGAGCACCTTGGAATTGTCTGTCAAGTGAGAGTAAGTTGGTGGCCCATTATATTAAATGATGCCTCCCTACATTGTTAAGGAAAGAACAGTGTATCAGAGGTAGGGAGACCTGGCTTCCACTTCTGGGTCTAGAACCCATTGGGAAACAACCAAACCTCTCAAGCTTCCATTCCTCCTTCTACAAAATAGCTCTACTCTAAGACTCAACTGAAGCAGCCCCGGCTCTGCCGACCTACCAGCGCGCTCCCACGCCTGCAATTCTGACCTCCCACCTCACTAGACCTTTACTCTTAAGCAGTGCAATGCAGCTTGGTACCCTGGCAACCACGCTGCCTGCACTCCCTGAGGACAGGGATGGGGTTTAATTATATTTATTCTCAAACATCTAGAGATACCCCTGGCAAATAGCAGGTGCTCATTAAATGTTTACTGTTGAAGGAATAAAAGTAATAAACCTTGGGCTCCAAATACCCCTTTAGGACCTGGATTTATGCTAATTGGCTAATTTTAGCTGATTTGAAGTGTCGTTAGAATACAGCACCCCCCCCCCCCAAGCAGCACTGGGAATGGAAGATGCATAATTCAACGTTTAATGTGACTCTCCGGAGAAGAATACATGATTAGGATGAGCTACAGATGGGTTTTGTTTCAATTTTCAGATTTAGTGATACATGGAATTATTTTTGCAAGTATTTTTACTGCTGCTCTTTTTCATGCCCTCATGTTCATATAGTAAAGTAAAGTTTCATAAGTAAACTTTCAGTGATAAAAGACCCAGTTTTTCATTGATAAAAGAAAACGTTTTGTATTTAGGTATTCGTTTGTTAGATTTTAAAATTTATTTTTGTGTTGAAATCACTTTGTTGGTTAATGGAATAATAAACCATATCTCTCCTTTTCTAAGCTCTGCCACATTCCATTAGTTATTCGGGATGAGGTACCTAATGCTTCTGTGACTCAGTTTCCTCATCTGTAAGACAGGGATAAAACAGTTCCTCCATTCTACTTTCCATATGACACACGAGTTGACATCTTTAGAAGGATGTCTGCCAGGCAGTAAGCTCTAATAAACAAAATAAAGTACTATTTTTAGAGTAAAATGAACACGTTTGCAGGGAAGTGCAGGCTTTTTACCCAGAACCAGAGACGATATTTGCTCCCACCCAGATCACAAGCCAGGCAAGGGTCTTGTTCGGGTAGTTCTCCCATAAACATACAAAGATGGACTCTCCCTGTTCAATTCAAGGGAGGGTCACTCATTTTGTCCATGGCTTCAAGGAGGACAGAGTGCTTTACCAGGTCTTGTTATTTTGTCCTAATTGCTTGTCTTGATAATGATTCACGAGGCTTCTACGTGTTTTCATTTACAAAAGGGATTCTCAATTATCCTCGATTTAAATCCTCCCAACAATTCTGTGGTTATCCCCACTTCACATATGAGGCAATGACCTCTAAATGGTCAAAAAGGTTGATCAGCTTAGGAGCCTATGAGAAGGAAGCAGAAGAGAGACTCTGGTCTTCAACTCAGAGCCCAAGGTCCACCCCATGTCACATGGCAAGTCATAGACATATTATGTACAGAACAGAAAAATTCAAGTATTAAGTAATACATCTTATTTGAATCCACCAAAAGATAAACAAAAGTGACAGACCTCCTGCTAGATTAACCAAAAACAGAAAAGGATGCCAATAAGCCCAATGAGAAATGGAAAAGGAGATATTACAACTGATACCACAGAAACACAAAACATTATCCCTGAATACTGCAAAAATTTTATGCACACAAAGTGGATACCAAAAGCCAGAAAAGGATGCAATGAAAAGAAAACTGCAGGCCAACTTTCCCCATGCAAACAGATGCAAAAACTTTCAACAAAATCCTAGCAAACTGAATTCAGGAGCACACCAGCAGACCAATCCACTGTGACCAAATAGGCTCCCCCTCAGGTCCAACACACAAATCTACAAATGTGACCCACTACACAAACAGAAGCAAAAACAAAGACCACATGATCCTCTCATTAGACACAGAAAAAGCACCCAACAACGCTTTGTACCCTTTTATAAGAACTCTCAACAAAATGGGCTTAGATGGAACATACTTCAAAACTACAAAAGCCAACATCATACTGGATGGGAAAAAATTAAAAGCATTCCTGCCTAGACCCAGAGCCAGACAATGTTGCTCATCATCATCTTCTCCACTCAACATAGTTCTGGAAGTCCCAGCCAGAGCAATCAGACAAGGGAAGGAAACAAGGGCACCCAAATGAGGACAGAAAATGTCAAGCTATCAGTCTTTCCTGACAATATGATCTTAAATCTAGCAAACCACAAAGACTCTGCCAAGAACCTCCCAAAATTGACAAATAAGTTTAGCAGAGTCTCAGGATACAAAATCAATGCCCGGATTCATCCCGTCTTCAGCTAAACCAGTCTCGTGCCCTCCACCTAGATTCATCCCATCTTCAGCTAAGATCTTGTGAACGCCACCCAGACATTTCACTTGAGCTATCTCTTGTATCACAAAGAACAAGAGACACTCCCTGTTCCTCCTGACCACTGGCCTGAGGCAGGCATGCAGGTTTTAGCCGTGACACTCACCAAGGTCAAACTTTTTCTCAATACAAAATAATTTCTGATTTCCCCTATAGCCAAAGAGATCAGATAACATGATATCAAAAAAAGCAGGGTTTCATACCTGAGACGAATCTATTCACAACCCTTCAGGCTCCAGGAATAAAACAGAAAACCTCCAAAAAGGAGGTAAGTGGCACCCTATTTCTGAATTCTTTAAGGGGCCTGTGTCATTAGACATTCAGTCCAGGTTCTTTGTTACATGGTACCAAGGAATGACTGACAAGAGGAAGGAAAAACAGGGAGGAGTAAAAGTAGATGGGAACAGATCTCAGCTGGGACAGTTAACCTGGGATTTTCTTGCTTTTCGATGTTTTAACTAAAGGTGCCCTTCCACGTGAAACCAATAAGCCTTAATCAAGGAAGCAAGCAGCTTCTCCAAAGAGGTGGAAACAGTTTTATAGTATCTAGAACTGCCCCCAAAGGCAGCTCAAAGAAAGGAAAGTTTTGCTAGCCACCAATGATGTACAACACACATATCTGGCCAGCCATATTTTCTAGGATCCCAGATTATAAGCTGCCATTTACGCACAAAAGCCCAAAAGCCTCGTGTGCCTACCATGGGTGGAAGGAAACAGGAAATTAAGGGCTATCTACAGAAATGAAAGGATCAATAAATACAAGGACTACACAATATCAAACCAAAGCAGACTTACTTCCTGGCTAGGAATCGAACCCAGGCTGCTAGGGTACAAACGCAGAATCTTAACCACTGGGCCACAAAATAAACTGGCTTTTGTTGTTATTCCCACAGGGCATCTATTCCCACCAGGGCAGCATACAGAAGACTTTCATGTTTTAGGTCAGATTTGGGGCTTTAATTTTGCCAAGAGAATTTTTAAAACTAGCCACCACGTTATTATGTGTCCTTCCTTTAATCTAATTCCTCTGTTAATAAAAATAAAACCACCCTTACAAATGATGGAGGGGTGAAAGGTCAGAAACAGGCTCAGGGCCCCAAAATGCTGGGAAGGAGCAGGTTGACCTAAAATGATGATAATAATCAAACTCTGTGAAGGAACAGAACACTGCTGGGCTGGAACAATGATGATAATCGTCCGCTGTCCTCTCATTTGCGTGATAATAGTTAGTCACTGTCCCCTTGTTTGCTTCTCTCTAATTGCTATGCTAGAGGGCACAGTGGTAGCCGTAAAGATTCTTAACTCTTCTCCATAAATAACATCACCTGTTGGAAACCCAGGGGCAGTTTTTGTGATCTGCATTCCAGTACATTGACGCACTCAGACCAGTGAACTGTCTCATCTGGTCTTGGACCCTTCACCCAAGGCTCCACATTCCCATAGCTGACCCACGGAGATAGCAGCCCACACCAAAGGACCTACGGGTCTGCCCTGAAACCAGCCAATCAGCCGACCCTGACTGCCCACCAAACTGTTTTTAAAAACCCTATCCCCACCCAATTCCTCAGGAGGTGGATTTGAGAGAAATCTCCCACCTGCTTACTCAGTGCTATGCTGAATAAAGTCTTTCTCTGCTGTAAACCCTGCAGTTTCTGAATATTGCTTTGTCTTAGAAAGGGGGCAGATGAACGTAGCTGTGCAGCGACAGTATCAGGCAACTATTTAGAATAGCAGATCTCTAAAATTCATTTTCAAAAATGTAGTGAGAGGTGTAAACGGTGGCACCCAGAGAGAAGACTGGGAGGGATTGGAGTTCAGGTCAGGTTTATTGAAAGGGCGCAGTGACCTGCCTGTCCAGTCCAAAGGTGTCACTGCGCCTAGGGGCAGTTAGAAACCCCTTTTATATGGGCTGTTGGGGGTGGGCAAATGTCATGCCTTGCTCAGAGTCCTTTGGTGAGTTTGGTCCTTTGTCTTAGGGGAAGGAAGGAAGGGTTCATGCGGGGTTGTGTTAGATCCCCCAACATTTAGGAGTCTAAAGGACCCATCTTTTGGCCAATAATTTCTGATGATATACTTATTCCTAAGTGTCCAAAGAAGAAGCAATCCCAAAGATTCTCTCATTCTCCTAGAAATAGGCTAAGCGAGCAACAAAGTGTAAGACAACCAAAGCCCCTTATGAATGAGATTTCTTATGATAAACACTCCTGAGAGCTTACCATGATTAGAACAAAAAAATCTCAGGTCCACAGCCATTTTTATGCTGGCCAGAAAACACAACCTGCAAATTGTAGCCTCCAGATGGTGGATGGAGATCAAGAGGGAGGGCTCCCACACGGTCACAAGACAAACTCTTACGGACAAAAAACAAGACAAGACGGAACTGTATCTGGCATTCCTCTTCATGAACAACACAGAAAGACAAAGACCAAAAAAGACGGCCATTTCTGGGAGAAAAGGCGTCAAACAAGATGAAATCATCACATAAGCTATCAAAGTCTACCAGAGTCACTGTACCAAGACTAGTCACACAATCCTTTTTCTCCCATTAATCAAAACCTTGTGAACAGTGATCTTTACCTTCTGTTCAACCAGATTGTACAGAGAGCAAAGCCAGGAGCCTGACTGCTAAGAAAGTCTTGCCCTTTCTCCTACCCTATCAGCTTCCTGGGCTTTCTCTACTGCAGCTTTTTAGAAGCACAACAGCAGCTTCAAACTGTAGGAAGCAAGGCTCTTTCCCCCGTAAAAGTTCACCGGAAAATCCCTGACCTGAGACAGATTGATTAATTGAAGAAAAACATTGAAAATACTTTTTAACATGTATGCACAGGAACATATAGAATGAAAACTCAGTGAGGTACAGAGGTTTTTGAAGAATCAGGGTTTAAAAGCAACCAACAGGTCTGGGAAGAAGAAAAAGGAGGCTAGCAGAGGTGGTCTTGTTATGCTGATAAAAGTCCCATAGGGAGTGGTCATAGAGAGTTGGTACGTGTTACTTTTGAAACCTTTTAAGGTGTTGGACTCTCAGTTAATCTTTCCTTGATTGGGTAAAGTAAGTCCTGGATGGTTAATGGAGATTCTCTACAGATGTAAATTTACCCCACAAAAGACAGGTTTGTAGCATTTTTTCTGTGGCAGCCAGCTCAGAATATGTCAAAGAAATATATTTGGGGGTAAAATATTTGTGTTTCTTTTAACCAGCTGGTATACTGCAACTGTACGGGTTTTAGTCACTTTTAGAGACCTCCTTCCTCGTAATTTAGAACTTCTGTCAGTTTTGACCAAGAGCTAGTCAAATCTAATGCAAGACAGATGAAAATCAAAATCAGAATTAGTGTATTGCTGCGATCCCTAAGCAAAGGACAAGTTACAGCCAGCTGACAGTAAAACTTAACCTTCACCTATTACATTCTAAAAAGAAACCCCACACCAGCTTCTCACTTGGAGATGGGCCCCAAGGTAATGCATGGTCATAGAAGCAGGGAGTTGGCCTTCTTTATTGGAAGTGAGAAAAACTCCCTAGAGCAATTCCCCAGCAAAATAAACCTTGGTTCTCAAACCAAAGATTTTGGGAGATCCAGGAACCTCAGGAGAGAGTTGAAACCACAGCTATAAATTGGCCCTTATAAATTGAGGAAGGGCCCCAAAACTCTGTGAAGGAACAGGCTTAGCTAAAATAGTGATGAGAATCAGCCACTGTGCCCTCATTTGCTGGATAAGAATCACTATTCCCTCCTTTGGCTTCTTTACCCTGGAGTCATGCATAGTTGTCGTTACAAAGATTCCTAGCCTTCCACCCACAGTTGTCAGTTGTAAAGATTCTTAACCTTTCTTTGCAGATAACACCATCTGGAACCTAGGGGTAGTTTTGAGATATCTTTTAGGCCCTGCATTCCAGCGGATTGGATGGCCCACACGGACAGTGGCCCAGACCAAAGGACTGATGCCTCCACCCCCAAACCAGCCAGTTAGGAGACCCTGATTGCCAAACCCTCTAATCACAAACTGTCTTTCAAAACTCTGTCTCCCAAATTCTCGGGGAGGGAGATTTGAGAAATTCCTCCCATGTCCTCACTTAGCACTATGTGAAATAAACTCTTTCTCTGCCTAAACCCTGCTGTCTCTAGATATTGGCTTCCTCTTGGGCATTGGGCAATGAACCTGGTTGGGTGGCAACAGAGCCACCTTTTGATCTTGGCAAAACTCGCTATTGGTTAGAGTATATTTCTAGCTAGTACCTTAGTCCCAGTGGGAAAAATTGCTACAAGTCAAAAAGGGCTCCACTCTGAGGTGTCCATTCATGTGGTCACCATTTCTTTTTTTTTTTTTTTTTTTTTTTTTTTTTTTTTCTGGCTTTTTTTTTTTTTTTTTTACTTTGTGAGAACAATTTTGATCTGTATTTAGAAGTTTTCTCCTAACCCCTCAAATATGTACCACCGGTGTGATCCCGCCCTCCATCCTCACTCCCCCCACCCTCCCTCTCCCTCCCCTTCCCTCCCTCTCCCCTTTCCCTATCTTCCTGTGCAATAAGTGGGCTGTAGCCTACACTTGAAAGATATAAATTTGCCTCATATTAGGGATGTATACATTGGATACTTTTTCTT
>CAUYRH010018898.1:0-11647 GCA_963574655.1 Perodicticus potto
TCAAAGGCGGTTGTCTGAATATTTTTTTTTTTGAGACAGAGCCTCAAGCTGTCACCCTGGATAGAGTGCTGTGGCATCACAGCTCACAGCAACCTCCAATTCCTGGGCTCAAGCGAGTCTCCTGCCTCTGCCTACCAAGTAGCTGGGACTATAGGTGCCTGCCACAACGCCCGGCTGTTTTTTTTTTTTTTTTTTTTTGGTTGCAGCCATCATTGTTGTTTGGCGGGCCCAGCTGGATTCAAACCCACCAGCTCAGGTGTACGTGGCTGGCGCCTGAGCCCGTTGAGCCACAGGTGCCAAGCCTGAATATTTTTATTATTTTTGTTTTCAGACAGAATCTCACTATGTCACCCCCAGTGGAGTGCCGTGTGTCATAGCTCAACAGCAACCTCAAACTCCTGAGCTTAAGTGATTCTCTTGCCTCAGCTTCCAGAGTAGCTGGGACTACAGGTGCCTGCCACAACGCCACAATGCCTGGCTATTTTTTGTTGTTGTTGCTGTTGATGTAGTTGTTATTGTTGTTTAGCAGACCTGGGCTGGGTTTGAACCTGCCAACCCCATTGTAAATGGCTGGCGCCCTAACCACTGAGCAACAGGCACCGAGCTTGGATGTTATTTTTGTAAAAATATTTTTGCCACTGAAGTCAAAAGCCTTTGTAGGGCTGACCAGACTTCACTCTTCTAGGACCTGCTGCCCAGCACGGGGGCAGGGGAGCTTGGTACATGAAGTCCCCTCTGCCCGGAGCTTCCCGCCTGGCTGAGCCCTGTTTTCTAGTTGAAGACGTAGAGCCAATAAGCAGAGTTGGCCTGGTTGTTTGATCCCTTTCATACACTTCTTAGAGTCCCCTGGCTTATTTCGCATAGGGCAGTGTCCCCGAGGTTCTCCATGTCATAGCCTGTGACAGGATTCCATTTTTTTTTTTTTTTTTTTGAGGCCGAGCAACATTCCATGGTCCAGGTGGACAGACCACATCTGACCGGCCACCCAGCAGTGGACACTCGGCCTCTTCTGGGTTTAGCTACTGTGGGCTGTGCTGACTGGATGTGGGGGTGCAGACATCTTTTTGAGACCCTGCTTTCAGTTGGAAGACTTGTACCTGGAAGAAGGGTCGCCTGTGGTAGTTTCACGTTTCTGAGGAGCTGGCATCCTGTTTCCTGCAGGAGCTGCACCACTTTCGTTCCCACCCGAGTGTCCGAGGTGCTGATTCCCCCGCACCTGCCAACACTTGCCATTTTCTGGATGTTTTGATAGTAGCTGCCCAGCGTGTGAAGGTGGTGGCAGGGAGCTCTCCATCTCTTTGGTCCACAATCTCTCTCTCTCTTTCCCCTACCAACCTACTGAAATGTGGAAGAAGTTAGGTTTATGATAAGACATTTCCTAAATATACGGAATCGGGAAGGTTAAATTTATGCCACCCTGAGCTCTCCCGGCCAGAGTCTGTGATGCCAACACTTCACAGCTGGCTTTGGGCTCATGAAAGAATGTGCATTAGAAATTAAAACTGAGGCCGGGTGCGGTGGCTCACACCTGTAATCCCAACACTCCAGGAGACTGAGGTGGGTGGATTGCCTCAGAGGTTCAAGATCTGCCTGAACAACAGCCAAACCCTGTCGGTACTAAAAATAGAAAAACTAGCCAGGTGTTGGTCATGGTGGGCAGCTGTAGTCCTGGCTACTTGGGAGTCTGAGGCAAGAGGATTGCTCAAGCCCAAGAGTTTGAGGTTGCTGTAAGCTGTGACACCACGGCACTCTACCCAAGGCTACAGAGTGAGACTCTGTCTCAAAAGAAAAAAAAAAAAGCTTGGCGCCTGTGGCTCAAGTGGCTAAGGTGCCAGCCACATACACCAGAGCTGGCGGGTTTGAATCCAGCCCGGGCCTGCCAAACAACAATGACAACTGCAACCAAAAAATAGCCAGGCATTGTGGCGGGTGCCTGTAGTCCCAGCTACTTGGGAAGCTGAGGCAAGAGAATTACTTAAGCCCAGGAGTTGCAGGTTGCTGTGAGCTGTGATGCCACAGCACTCTACCGAGGGTGACAGCTTGAGGCTCTGTCTCAAAAAATAAAAAATAAAAAATAAAAAAAGGAAGTTGAGCATTTAATAAAATGAATGAATTAAATGAATTGTTTCCTCAAGGACCTTCCTAGTGAAACTGTTAGCTTTCTTGCAGTGAGTAGGTGGTGAGGAAGTACAAAGTCACCGGAGGGGACTGTGCGGAGGCTCCAATAGTCTGGCCACTGTTGCTCTTGTGCCATCATCCCCATGTCACGGGGAATAGGTGAGTACCATTTTAGTATGGTTGTAAAAATAGTTCTGACCACACGGCCTCCCTGAACAGGTCTTGGGGACCCTTGGGGCCCAAGGGTCACCCTGTGAACGGCTGGTCAGTTTGATGTTACACAAAATGAAGTTCTCTGAACTGTTTTCTTTTTTTAAAGAGACAGACTCTCATTTTGTCACCCTTGGTAGAGTGCCATGGCGTCACACCTCACAGCAACCTCCAGCTCTTGGGCTTAGGTGATTCTCTTGCCTCAGCCTCCTGAGTAGCTGAGACTACAGGTGCCCACCACAATGCCCAGCTATTTTTGTTGTTGTTGTTATTGTTGTTGCAGTTTGGCCAGGGTTGGATTTGAACCCACCACCCTCAGTAGATGGGGCTGGTGCCCTACTCACTGAGCCATAGGTGCTGCCTTCTGAACTGATTTCTAATTAGTTACTTGGCAGGAGCTGTTTTCAGAGTTTTCTTTCCCTCCTTCGTGTAATTCACCTCACCTCTTTATGAATTTGAACTTGAAAGCCAACACAAGTAGCTGTCTCGAAGTGTGAGGTCCCAGGCTGGGCGTTAAGTGTCACAGGCGAGCTTGCCGGCTACGGACTTAAAGTACAGTTTCATCCTTACTTGCTGCTCCCAGTTCTCACACACCACACGAGGACTGATCAAATACTGTGAGTTAACGTGCTCTGATCGGCATGTGAGTTGCTCGAGTCTGTGATCTGATAAAAGCCAGTTCTTGGAAGATATAGTTTATTTTTTGTGTGTGCAGTTTTTGGCCAGTAGGTTTGAACCCACCACCCCTGGTAAATGGGGCTGGTGCCCTACTCCTTGAGCCACAGGCGCCACCCAAGATATAGTTCCTTGAAAAGGTCAGTGAACAGTCTAAACGTGATAACAGCAGCTCGGCAGAGCAACTCAGAGACAGACGGGACCAAAGCCTGGGGAGAGGGGACTCCCAAAACCCGGCAGGGCTTGGGGTCCCTGGTACACAGTGGGCTCGTCCTGAGCCAGGTCAGCTCAGACAGGTGGGTGGTAGCTCCCTGTGCAAGAACTGTGGAGCACGGGGAATGCCCCTGCCCACTGCACAGCATATTTCCAGGGCCCTGGGACCCGCGATGGTTAATTTAATGTGCCCACAGCAGGGCCACTGGTGCAGGTTGGCCCCCCCACTCACCCTGCCTGTACGGGCCCCCAGATCTTGGACATTCTCACCTGGAGGGCTCTGGCCCCTGACAGCCCAGATGAGAGGGAGGTGGGGGAAGGAGAGGAGAGGGAAGGGCAGGAGGGACCACGGGCCTGGCTGCAGTTCTGCCATCTCTCCCAAGGGCCAGCTGGGGGGCTGAGGATGAATGGTCAGATGCAGGGGAGGAGCTGGTACACCGCCCACCTGTGTCAGGACAGCACAGTTAGCACAAAAAGGAGCCTCAATCTGGAAAAATTCTCCTTTTCTTCTTAACCCCCTTATTCTTGGCTGTTTTCCTACTTGTGCTGAACACTAATCTCAGATGGACACTGTGGAAAAAAAAAAAAAAGGAGGAAGCAGGCTGGGTGCAGTGGTTCCTGCCTGTAATCCTAGCACTCTGGGAGGCCGAGGCAGGAGGATCCGTTGAGGTTAAGACATTGAGACCAGCCTGAGCAAGAGCAAGACCTCATCTCTACTAAAAAAACTAGAAAAATTGCTGGGCATTGTGGTGGGCGCCCGTAGTCCCAGCTGATTTTGAAGGCTGAGGCAGAAGGATCACTTGAGCCCAGGAGTTGGAGGTTGCAGTGAGCTGTGATGATGCCACTGGACTCGACCCAGGTGACAGAGGGAGAGTCTGTCTCAAAAAGAAAAAAAAAACAAAAACAAAGGAAGGCACAGTGGGCCAGAGGGCTTGTCTGGAGAGCGCCGGGCTGGGGTGGGAGAGTCGGCCCCCCTTCCCCCCACCTGTTGTCCTGGGCATCCTCTTCCTTCTCTCGCTGTTTTCACATCAATTACACCCCCAAGAATAAATGCTAGTCAGGATCAGTGGCAAGATTAAAGAATAGAATTGTTACCAGAAGACAGAATGCACTCACAGAATTCTAGGGCTGGAAGGAACCTTTCCAGGTCCATTTACTTGGGAGAAAACTCTCAGGCAAGTTTGAGAGGGGATCCAGGTCCTGGCCTCATTGTGGTCAGCGTCCTTCACTCTTACCTCAGTCCAGGAGGAAAAGTATTTTCCTTTAAGGAGGACCCTGTCACAAAAGTCATATTGGTTTTTTTGTTGTTTGTTTTTTGAGACAGAGTCTCACTACGTGGCCCTAGGTAGAGTGCTGTGGTGTCACAGCTCACAGCAACCTCCAACTCTTGGGCTTAAGCAATTGTCTTGCCTCAGCCTCCCAAGTAACTGGGACTACAGGTGCTCGGCACAACGCCCGGCTATTTTTTGGTTATAGCTGTTATTGTTGTTTGGCGGGCCTGGGCTGGGTTCCAACCTGCCAGCTCTGGTGTATGTGGCTGGTGCCCTAGCCGCTGAGCTACAGGCGCTGAGCCACAAAAGTCATATTAACAAGAGAAAAGCAATCAAGTTTATTAACACATATCTGTCATGTATAGATGGCAGAAACTCGGGAATGAGTACACTTAAAGAAGTAGATTGGAATTTGGGCTTAAATACCATCTTCAGCTGAAACACAGGAAGCAGGGCGTTGGGAAGCAAGTTATGGAAAGGTGACCCACGTGAGGAAAGTGTGGGGAGTGAAAGTAAAGCTGGCTAAGCAGATTTAAGTGTCCTTCCCAAAGGTTTGGTACTGGTCCCCACGGCCAGACGGGCCAGATGAAGAGTGAGGACAAGTAGCTTGAGAAGAAGGAAAGAGACTTTTATGAGCAAAAGAGGAGAAAGGCAGACACTTACCATAAAGTGCTGAGAGAGGAGACCCGAAAACAGAACAGAGGTCTTCTCAAGGACACCCCAACGATACACCTGCAAGGTCCTCCCCGTGGTGACTCAGCTCCTAGGAATTTGTAGAAACTTAACTTCCTGGGACCTGGAAACTTAACACTTACTTCTGCTTCTGTAAAAGCCCCCAGTTCTGTCTCGGCACCCATAGCACAGTGATTATGGTGCCAGCCACATACACTGAAGTTGGTGAGTTTGAACCCGGCCCGGGTCAGCTAACCAATAATGACAACTGTAACAAAAAAATAGCTGGGCATTGTGGCAGGCACCTGTAGTCCCGGCTACTTGGGAGGCTGAGGCAAGAGAATCGCTTGAGCACAAGAATTTGAGGTTGCTGTGAGCTGTGATGCCACCGCACTCTACTGAGGGTGACATAGTGAGACTCTATCTCAAAAAAGAAAAAAGCCAGACCCCGCTTCTCCAGCTTCATCCAAACTGACTAATCAGAAAGGTCCCCGTGGGCCGCAACTTTTGACTGGGGATAAGGAGAAGACAGAGCCGGTTGGGGAGCTGGCCATTTTTGGGCTTTTGTCTGCCTTTACGCCGCCAACAGGAATAAAGCTCTTCCTCTTTTTTTTTTTTGGAGACAGAGTCTCACTATGTCACCCTCAGTAGAGTGCTGTTACATCACAGCTCACAGCAACCTCAAATTCTTGGGCTTACGCGATACTCTTGCCTCAGCCTCCCAAGTAGCTGGGACTACAGGCGCCCCCCACAACGCTCGGCTATTTTTTTCACAGCTCACAGCAACCTTCAATTCCTAGGCTCAAGCGAGTCTCTTGCCTCTGCCTCCCAAGTAGCTGGGACTACAGGCACCTGCCACAACGCCCGGCCATTTTTTTTGGTTGCAGCTGTCATTGTTGTGTGGTGGGCCTGGGCTGGATTTGAACCCGCCAGCTCAGATGTACATGGCTGGTGCCTTAACCTGTTGAGCCACAGGCGCCGAGCCAACGTCCGGCTATTTTTTGTTGTTGTTGTCATTGTTGTTTAGCAGGCCCAGGCTGGGTTCGAACCCACCACCCTTGGTGTATGTGGCTGGCACCATAACTACTGTGCTACAGGTGCCGAGCCAGCTCTTCCTCTTTTAAACAGTGTTTGAGTGTCCTTTCTCTCCATTGGGCCTCTTCCTGCAACAGCACCATTGTCCTCCCTATGAGGGAGAATCACAGAGCCTATAAAAGGGGCTTTTAGCTTGGGGCTGCTGCTGTTTAACTATGGTTGGGGATTATGATACACCCCATCTCCAGCAGAGACCATCTCCCAATCTCTCGACCTCTGCCTGCACAATTCCACTGAGCCATCTACACAGTACAAAGGACAAAAGACCCTCCCCTGCTCCTCTGATTATTGGCATTGTGCTGGCGAGCAGGTTTTAATTCCCCCCAAATGGAGGCGGGGGTTTAAGGGACAGCTCAAAATCATTTATTTCAGGTCATTATCTCTGTTACATTGTGATTTATTGGTTTGTTTATTTATTTTTTGAGACAGAGTCTCGCTCTGTCACCCAGGCTAGAGTGCAGCGGCTCACAGCAACCTCAGGCTCCTGGGCTCAAGCAATCCCCCTGGCTCACGCTGCCAGGTAGCTGGGACTACAGGCAAGTGCTACCATGCTCAGCTAATTCTTTTTGGTAGAGATGGTGTCTCACTGTAGTGCTCAGAGTGGTATAGAACTCCCGGCCTTGGCCTTCCAGAGTGCTGATCGCAGGCCTGCGCCATCTACCCTGCCTCTGTGTTTTAGGCATTCACCTCTTTCAGACACAGAGCAGGGAAACACCCTTACAACAGGAGATTTCCTTTATAAATGTACATTTCCCTTACAAAAAGGTAAATAAGGCTCGGCACCCTGGTTACGGCACCAGCCACGTACACCAAGGCTAGCAGGTTCGAACCCAGACACGGCCATCTAAATGACAATGACAACTGCAACAAAAAATAGCCGGGGGTTGTGGCGGGTGCCCATAGTCCCAGCTACCTGGGAGGCGGAAGCAAGAGAATTGCTTGAGCAATTCTTGAGGAGTTTGAAGTTGCTGTGAGCTGTGAGCAATGGCAACATAGTGAGACTCTGTCTCCAAAAAAAAAAAAAAAAGGTAAATTATCCTGTTTTGAGAGCTGCTTCTGCGTCTGCTGGCTGTCAACATAATTCTTCCTGATTATCAACTCTCTAGACAGTTAGGAGTCCTTGGAGGCCTTGCTGAGGCCTGGAGGTCTAACAGTTGTGCTCTCCTCTCTTGGGGGTTCTTCCCAAGTGCAGACCAACACGGACCCGGGTCACTCGGGGAGTGTTACCGACAGACTGAAGACATCTCGCCCAGGTGAGGCTGACCTGCTCAGGTAGAACTAACCCACCTAGGAAGAATCGAGAGTCTGTCCCTCCCAGGAAGTGGAGGACAGGCCACTCCTCCCCCAGTCCTTTAAATGCCCTGTCTGCCGTTACACATGCATGGATTTCTTTCTGGTTGGAAATCTTATTCCACCTGCACCCAGGTGGAATAAAGCCATTTTACTTTATTTTATTAAAAAATTTTTTTTAAATAATGCCATTTTAATTGCACAAACCAGGCCTCTGTTTTCCTTTCGTCTCATGCCTCGGAATAACCTTTCATCTTTGGCTTTGTGACCTTTCAGTGCCATGGCATCATCATAGTTCACAGTAACCTCAAATTCTTGGGCTCAAGAGTTTCTCCTGCCTCAGCCTCCTGAGTCGCTAGGACTATGGGCAAATACCACTAGGTCCAGCTAATTTTTTCATTTTTAGTAGACAGGATGTCACTCTTGCTCAGGCTGGTCTTGAACTCCGGCTCAAGCAATCCTCCTGCCTGGATCTTCCAGATGCTACCACCACTCCCAGCCAAGATATTAATTTTGAGGGGGGGGGTGTAGAGTCTGGCATGTTCACCCTTGGTAGAGTGCCATGGCATCAGAACTCACAGCAACCTCAAACTCTTGGGCTTAAGTGATTCTCTTGTCTCAGCCTCCCATGTAGCTGGGACTGCAGGTGCCTACCACAACACCTGGCTATTTTTAGAGACGGGGGTCTTGCTCTGGCTCAGGCTGGTCTCGAACCCTGTGAGCTCAGGCAATCCACTGCCTCGGCCTCCCAGAGTGCTGGGATTACAGGCATGAGCCACCACCATTTCAAGATACTAAATTATTATTATTATTATTTTTTTGAGACAGAGCCTCAAGCTGTCACCCTGGATAGAGTGCTGTGGCATCACAGCTCACAGCAACCTCCAATTCCTGGGCTCATCGAGCGAGTCTCCTGCCTCTGCCTCCCAAGTAGCTGAGACTACAGACGCTCGCCACAATGCCCAGCCATTTTTTGGTTGTAGCCGTCATTATTGTTTGGCAATGTTGTTTGGCATTGTTGTTTGGCCGGGGCTGGATTCGAACCCACCAGCTCAGGTGTACGTGGCTGGCGCCTTAGCAGCTTGAGCCACAGGCGCCAAGCCAAGATACTAAATTATTGACAGAATCTAAGTCCTTGCCAGGTAAAGATTACAGGTAAACCGTGCCTGCAGGCCATTGATTTACTTAACAAACACTTTGAATCAGGATTTTGTGACTTGCTCCTTCCTTAACTTAAAACGTTTCTTTCTAAGGATTCTAAGATGTTAGACAAAAATTTATATGTTTAACAAATTACAAATCAAAGACTCTTTGAAACTGCTGGTAACCTGTAAGCTCCTCCCCCCTTTTCATTACTGATTTGTGACTTTACCTATAATTCCTCTTTTCCTAAAATGTATAAAACCAAACTGTAACCCAGCAGCCTCAGGATCTCTTACTCAAGGCTGCTTGGATTTGTGGACCTCTGGGCCACACAAATTCTCTTTAAATTACTTTATAGAGTTTGTACTTTTTTCCCATCAACAAGACATTCTTGGCTCGGCGCCTGTGGCTCAAGCGGCTAAGGCACCAGCCACATACACCTGAGCTGACAGGTTCGAATTCAGCCCTGGCCGCCAAACAACAATGACGGCTGCAACCAAAAAAATAGCCGGGGCGTTGTGGTGGGCACCTGTAGTCCCGGCTACTTGGGAGGCAGAGGCAGGAGAATCGCTTGAGCTTGAGAGTTGGAGGTTGCTGTGAGCTGTGATGCCACAGCAATCTACCCTGGGCGACAGCTTGAGGCTCTGTCTCAAAAAAAAAAAAATGTTGCCTGGTAGCTGGCAATTTACTTCTGGAGTTCTATGTGTGTAACATTTCCAGTCTCATAAATGACAAATAATAAATTTTTATTTATAAATCAATGGCTTCCAGAGGCAGAAGAGAACACTGAATAGAAAAAAGCTCTTGTAAGAGCTGGTTAATTTCCATCAACCTAACCCATGTTAACATGTCACAGTGTGTTGAGTTTAGGGAATTAGCGAGATAAGAGATAAGTTATTGAGGAATAAATTTAGGAAACTATGCTATCACAACACAAACTCTACATTGTGAAAAGCGCAGGGAGTTACATAGGCTGGAGCATGTAAGGGTGTTTTGTAAAAGTGTGCATGTCATCAGAAATCAGGGACGTGGGCCCTGTGCTGTGTATCTGCAGGAGCCGGGAGTTTGAGACCAACCCGGGCAACAGTCTGAAACCCTGTCTCAAAAAAAAAAATTACTAACAAAAATCTTGTCCTGACTTAGAAAGATGAGTATTTGTTTTGTTTTAGGTTCTCCCATTGGGTTGAAAAATTTGAAAATAAATTATTTTTGGATATTTTTCTTTTTTTTTAGAGACAGAGTCTCACTTTGTTGCCCTTGGTAGAGTGCTGTGATGTTGCAGCTCACAGCAACCTCCAGCTCCTGGACTTAGGTGATTCTCTTGTCTCAGTCTCCCAAGTAGCTGGAACCATAGGCGCCCGCCACAATGCCCAGCTATTTTTTTGTTGCAGTTTGGCCAGGGCCGGGTTTGAACCCACCACCCTGGGTATATGGGGCTGGCGCCCTGCCCACTGAGCCACAGGCCCCGCCCTAGGAAGACATTTTTATGTGCATCTTTTGGGTGTCCACAGCTTTAATCAGAATCTCAGAAGGTCTATGATCTAAAAAAGGTTAAAATTGAAAACTTTACCTTTAAATTCTGTCATTTGGAGTAAGATTTTTTTTGGAGACAGAGTCTCACTATGTCACCCTCGGTAGAATGCCATAGCGTCACAACTCACTGCAACTTCAAACTCTTGGGCTTAAGTGAATCTCTTGCCTCAGCCTCCCAAGTAGCTGGGACTCCAAGCATCTGCCACAACGCCCAGCTATTTTTTCATTGTTGTTGTTGCAGTTGTCATTGTTGTTTAACTGGCCTAGGCTGGGATCGAACCCACCAGCCTCAGTGCATGTGGCAGCACCGTAACCACTGTGCTATGAGCGCCAAGCCTGGAAATACGATTTCAATTAAGTCAGCCTACATGCAGAGACCCTAACAGGCAGGAGGGACAGGGTGATGTTTACATGTACGAGTACATAGGTTTTAATAACAATATTCACCACAAAAATGAGAAAAACCTAGAAAGTCATACTCTCTGAGATTGTAGGGTTTTTTTACTTTCTTCTTTGGTTCATGTCTACTTGCTAAATGTTCTACAGTGAATGTGTATTATTTTGGCAATAATAAAATGTTGTTATGAATACATTTATTATTGTAAATACAAACATGTATATAGAAAAGTACATAGACTAAAGACTGGAACGAATCACACCCAAAATATTGGCGGTGTTTACTCCATGTGAGATGGGATTGTGGGTTTTTACAGTTTCTTTTTTGGGTTTATCACGGCTTCTTAAATTTTCTTCATTACTTTTAGAATAGGTGAGAATTGCTTATTTTGAAGCAGTAAGAAATCACTTCCCTCTGGTGCTCATCTAAAATTTTTTTTTTTTTTTTTTTTCAGTTTTTGGCTGGGGCCAGGTTCGAACTCACCACCTCTGGTATATGGGGCTGACTCCCTGCCCCCCCCCAAAGGACACCCCCTCTTGTAGACCCTTCACCCCACATTCATAGCCTTGTTTGAGGAAAGCGTGGGAACAGAGACTACTGAGGTTCACCCAGGCAAGCTGGGGCCGACTTTTTGGGAGGCCTCACTCCTGAGTCACATGAGAAAACCTTAAACGCACGCTCCAGACACTTTACTCTCTCTCCCACCACAGTGCTCTCATGGGCTAGGTTGAAAGGGCAATCCAGGAGTTAAGAGTAGAGTGAGACGGCTCGGTGCCTGTGGCTCAACGGGCTAAGGTGCCAGCCACGTACACCTGAGCTGGCGGGTACGATTCCAGCCCTGCCGCCAAACAACAATGACGGCTGCAACCAAAAAATGGCCGGGCATAGTGGCGGGCGCCTGTAGTCCCAGCTACTTGGGAGGCGGAGGCAGGAGACTCACTTGAGCCCAGGAATTGGAGGTTGCTGTGAGCTGTGATGCCACGGCACTCTATCCAGGGTGACAGCTTGAGGCTCTGTCTCAAAAAAAAAA
>CAUYRH010018899.1:0-12220 GCA_963574655.1 Perodicticus potto
AAATTGCTTTCTCTTTTGTCTTGTGATTTTTTTTGAGGTAAAATTTAAGTTTTTGTGTGAGTAGTACTATTCTACCTATCTTGAGTGTCTTGCTTGTACTGTATCACATCATACCTTTGTTTAATTCTTAATAAACTGTTCGCTTGTTTAAAAAAAAACTAAATGTAGAACTACCATATGATCTAGTAATCCTACTACTGGATTATTTATCCAAAAGAAAGGAAACCAGTGTTTCAAAGAGATACCTATACCCCCATGTTTATTGCAGTCAAGATATAGAATCCACCTATGAATGAATAAAGAAAATGTGGCACGCAAGGGCTATCCAGAAAGTATCCATCCTTGTAATATGAAAAACAGTATTCACAATGCCTGGATACTTTCTGGACAGCCCTCATATATACACACAATTGGGATTCCTGAGTAAACAAACTGAGCTGAGCCCTATGACTGCTTCAGTTTACTGCCTCGAGGAGTTTCCAAGCAGTGAAACAGGGAGGAGGGAAACCAGGAGGAACATAAGAGATTCCCTGAACTTGAAGAAATAGAACTAAGAGTTTGAAGAAATCAAAGTTAGTAGAGTTTATAGGACAAAGTACTGGAGAAGAGAGAACTACACAAAAAGAGAAGCAAGGAGAACTGCAACATTTCCTCTTGAGTATTCAGCTAAGTACCAATCAGTTCAATGAGTGTGATGAGATAGAGTCAAGGAACAAATCAACCATAGAATCTTATGGGACCAATACCAGCACTCAAAAAGGGCTTGAAATATAGTCTATTCCCATTGGCCAAACTGAAAAACTTGGTAATTCATGAGGCACTGGGTAAAATATTCAGAATGGTTCTGCTCCAGTAGTGGGAAATAAACATCCTTTGACTAAATGCTGTTCTGGGTCCACCTAACGAATCTTAAGAGGCTTGAAAGGAACATGCTGTTTCTAGTAACTTAAGTGCATCCCAGAAAAAGGCTCAAGAATATTTTACAGGAATATAAGAATATGCAGAACCAAATAAGGTAAAATTTAGTATGTGGCATCCAATCAAAGATTATCAGGCTTGTAGAGAAAAAGAAAAATATAACTGATAATGAGGAGAAAAATCGATCAATTGAAAACAACCCAAAACTGATACAGATGCTAGAGTTAACTGATAAGAACATTAAAAGTTATGACTCTATTCCATCTGTTCAAAAAGCAGAGATATAATAATTAAAAAACAAAACAGAAATAAACGGGACTTCTGGAGCTGAAAATGAGAATGTTCTGACAAAGAAAATACATTGGATAGTATTAACATCAGATCTGGCTTGAAGAAGAGAAGATTAGTAACTTCAAAAAACAGAGCTGTAGGCCCAGCCACGGTGGCTCACACCTGTAATAGGGGAGGCCAAGGCGGGATAATCCTTTGAGACCAGGACTTCAAGGCAACCCTGAGTAAAATAGTAAGACCCATCTTTACAAAAAATTTAAAAATTGCCAGGCATGGTGATGAGTGCTTGTAGCCCCAGCTATTTGGAGGCTGAGGTGAGAGGATCACTTAAGCCCAGGAGTTTGAGGCTACAATGAGCTATAATCGGGTAACTGCATGCATTTCAGCCCAGTTGAGTGAGGGAGACCCTAACTCTGGAAAAAAAAAAAGATAATAACTATCCAAAATGAAACAGAAAAATCAAATTTGAATAAAGAGCATTGGGGAACTGTGGCAAAACTTCAAGTGGGCCAATGTGAAGATCTATCTGGAAAGTATTCAGCCACATAACATGAAAAACACTGGCTGGATACTTTCTGGGCAGCCCTCATATCTGCAATTACAATCCTTGGCTCGGAGCGGGGGGTGGGTGGACAGAAATGAGGTCAGAAAAACTGAAGAAATAATAACTGATTATTTTTCAAGCCTGATGAGAATTAAAATCACACATCCTAAAACTCTAAATTGCAAGGCCAAGAAACATAAAGAAAAGTGCACCAAGAAATATAACTGAATAGCTCAAACTCAGTGATAAAAAATTGTTACAAGCAGTCAGAGAAAACAGGACACATAAATACACAAGAACAAAGATAAAAATGACAGTGACATTTTTGTTGAAAACAATGCAAGCAAGGGCAGCGCCTGTGGCTCAAGAAGTAGGGTGCCAGCCCCATATGCCAGAGGTGGCGGGTTCAAACCCAGCCCTGGCCAAAAACTGCAAAGAAAAAACCCAAACAAACAAACAACAACAAAAAACCGATGCAAGCAAGAAGACAAAAGAACAATATCAAATACTAAAAGAAAGAAATCTGTCAAACTAGAATTCCAAAACAAAGGCAAAATAAAAATAAAACCTTTTCTAGACATAAAAACCTGAAAGAATTCAAAACCAGCAGATCTATACTAGAAGAAGTGTTAAAGGAAGTCCTTAATCAGAAGAAAAATGATAATCAGATGAAAATATGGATCTATGTCAAGGTTTCTCAACTTTGGCACTATTGGTATTTTGAACCAGAAAATTCTTTTAACTAATTGTGGGGGGTTGTCCTGTGTAGTAAGGCCTCAACCCACTAGATACCAGTGGCACTCCCCATCAATTCATGTCAGTTAAAAAAGTTCCTGAATATTAACAAATGTCCCTAGGGGCAAAATTGATTTACACAAAGGAATGAAGATCACCAAAAGTGGTAACTACATCAGTAAATCTACACATTTTTTTTCCTTATTACTTAAATCTTGTTCAAAGATAATTGGCTGCTTAAATGAAAATAATAACCAAGTTTTATGGGATTTATAACATACATATAAATAATACACTTGGGAACAACAGCATAAAAACTATTTTATGGAAGGCAGAAATAGAAGTACACTGTTGATTATTTATGAAGTAGGTATCATTTAAAGGTAAATGGTGATAAATTAAATATGTAAATCTACAGCAACAACCAACATAGCAAAGAATTAGCTAGGCATTGTGGCAGGTGCCCTGTAGTTCCAGCTACTCCGGAGGCTGAAGCAAAAGGATCACCTGAATCCAGGAGTTTTTAAGTTGCTGTGAACTGGGCTGATGCCATCGCACTCTAGCCTGGGGCAACAGAGTGAGACTCTTTCTCAAAAAAAAAAAAAAAAAGCCAAAGAATTATGATAATAAGCCAATGAAGGAGATAAAATGGAATCGTAAGAATATTCAATCCAAAAGAAGAATAGAGGGAAAAAAAGAACCAAGGCAATACAAATAATAAAAAAAAAACGGCAAGATAATAGACTTAAACTTAACCATATCACTCCCATTACATATAACACTTTAAGTATAAAATCATATTAAATATAAATGGATGAACACCACAGTTAATAAGCAGACTGCCAGACTAGATTGAAAAAAAGCAAACCCAATTACATGTTGCTTGTAAGTAACTCACTTTAAACATAAAGATATAAGTAAGTTAAAAGCAAAGGATGAAAAAAGACAGACCATGCTGATACTAACCCAACACCAAAGTAAACTTCAAGGCATTAAAAAGATCATTCCTCAATGATAAAGGAACCAAATAATTAAGAGGACATAACAGTCTTGACAGAATTTCAAAATTTAGGAAGCAAAAACAGAATGGCAAGGAGAAATAAAGATAATGGCCTAAGATTTCAATACTTTTTTCAGAGTAACTGATAAAATATGTCAATGTAAAATCAAGAAGGATATAAAAGACCTGAACAGCACTACTAATCAACTTTACCTAACTGATATCTGTGGTATACAGAATGGCCCAACCAAAGATGTCCATGTCCTAATCCTTAATATGTCACCTTAATGTGTTGCCAAAAGAGACTTGGCAAATGTGACCAAGAACCTTGGGAAGGGAAAATTATTCTTAATTACATGGGTGGGCCCAATGCCATCACAAGGGTCCTAGGACCTCCTAGGGTTCTGGGCTGGGGGAAGTGGCAAGAGAATCAGAGAAAGAAATGTAAAGATAGAGGACAAGTCAGAGTCAGAGAAATACTTGAAGATGTCATAGTGCTGGCTTTAAAGATAGACAGTAACACAATCCAAAGAACATCCCAGCCTCTAGAAGCTAGAAAAGGCAAGGTAAAGGAGTATCTTTTAGAGCCTTCAGAGGAAGGCAGCCCTGACAACCCAATTTGGAATTTTGAGCTCCAATATATGATAGTAAATTTGTGTTATTTTAAGCCAACTAATCTTATGGTAACTTTATCAGCAGCAATAAGAAACTAATACATCTGTAGAACACTCTACCCAACAATGCCAAAATACACATTCTTCTCAGGTGTTCATTTATTACTTACCAAGATGGATCATATTATGGGCAAAAGAAAAGTCTTAATATGTTGAAAAGGATTCAAGTTACACAAAGTATCTTCTCTGATTATAGACATGTTCATTCTCTTGATTGTAGTGATGGTTTCTTGAGTGTATACATATGTCAAAATATATCAAATCATATACTTTAAATATGTGCAGTTTATTATCACGATATACCCCTCAGTAAATAAAAAAAAGAATATCAAAAGTATTTGAGCTAAAAGTGGCAAGATTTAGACTATTTCTTTGGTAAGAAGATTGCTGTAGGATAAGAAGTAAGTAGAAGGGAAAGTCCAAAAAGAAAAAAAAGACTGATTAAAAGAGGGCTTGAGGTTGATAATGGGCTATGAACCAATTGTTACCTTTTTTGTCTAAGTTCTCAGTTATCATTTTTTCCTAAAACATTACCAGTTCATTTTTACTCCATTAAAAACCATTAATTATTCACAAATGACCTACAGAATAAAGCCTTCAACTTCTCATCCAAACATTCAAGGACTTTCACGTTCTGCCCTTAGTCAATCATTTATTAATCACTTGCCAAAATAAACCATCTCCTCCAAATTTTTCTGAATCTTGTGTAACACCTACTAATTCTTACTTGTGACCTTCTGCTTATAATCTTCTCCTTGTTTAAATATCAAATGTCAACAATCCTTTGAAAAGTAACACAAGTACCCCATCCTCCATGAAATTCTAGCCCCTCCAGATCACATACATTTTTCTGTACTCTAATTTCCATAGTACCCATTTCACCTTCTCTTATAACTGCCTGTTTTGTTTTTCAGCAGTCATCTTGGTCTATTCAAGTAAAACATTAAGTTTTTAACTACTTTGCTCTTCCATCTCTGGAACATGAAGAAGTAAAGTGGTGAATGTATTACTTAAAGCTGGAGAGGCAGAGCTATAAATGAGATCATTGGGCAGATGAGAGCCCAGAATGAATTGCCAACATTGGTTTGTAGACAAAAATATCCCACTGCAAAAGAATGCACAATCTCATTCTAAGGAATAAAATGGCATTTCAGAAAATCCCAACTTACCTGAAAACTGGATGATGGGAGTAGAGTATGCTCCCCTTGGAGAAGGGCAGAGTCTGGAGAGGACAGATCTAGGAAAGGAAGAAGCAGCAATCATAATCAATTCTGTCCAGTTTCGCTACTCCCAGCAAGCCATAAAGCCCATTTACTTTTCTATTTGAAAACAATACAGACTATGCTATTTTACATTTCAGAATTTGAAAAAAAGATATTAGATAACTAGCAACTAGGGCACTACTTAAGATCTGCTTTAAAATTCAGTTTTCCTTGGGGTTGCAGCTCATCTCAGCAGGATTGATGTGTGCTCTTCAACCTTCTTGCTTGGCTCAGCTCTAGCCGATGGCTTACTTGCTAAACTTCTGTCCTTTAACTCTCCTTCTGGATGGGAGCCTCTGTGGAAAGCTGGCTCCAGTCGGCCATCTTACCTCCACTCCTAAGATTCAGTTTTGTCCACAGATACTTATAGTCATATGGATCATACAACTAAACCTACATTCCTCATTAAGTGAATCAAAATATTTCTGCTGCCTTTTCTTTGCTACATATAAAATATGAAGAACTAATCAGATTACTTTCCAAAAGTCTTCCTATGTCTTTTGAAAGCTTTGTTGTTAATGCAAATTAAATATCACACTGATATACTCTGTTTATACTACCCACCTACCAGAACATCTTAAATTATATAAACATAGTCATTGCTAATTGCTGGCAAGAATACAAAGCAGTGGGAACTTTTGCACATTGCTGTGAGGGTTGGGTCAATTTATCAACCACTTAGGAAAGTACATACTAAGTTAACCATATCTCTACCCTTGATTCAGCAATTTCATTCCTGTGCATATACCCATACAAATGCTTATGTCTATTAAGAGACTTGCATAAGAATGTTCATTGCAGGTTCATACGTACTATCACCAAACTGAAAACAATCCAAATGTCTTTCAACAGCAGAAGATATAAACAAACTGCGGTATATTCGTATAATGGAATATTACTCTAAAATATCAGAGCTACTAACATAACAACATGGATACATCTCACATAGTGTTGAGCAAAATAAGCCAGACACAAAGGAATGTGTATAGTATATGACTACATATATATTAAGTTCAGAACCAGAACAAACTGATCTCTAGTGATGGATATTAGAATAGTGGTCACCTCTGGAGGGATTACTGACTGGGCAGAGACACAAGAGAGACTTGTAGGGCATTAAAAACATTACATATCTTGACTCAGTGCCTATGGCTCAAGTGGCTAAGGTGCCAGCCACGTACACCTGAGCTGGCAGGTTCGAATCCAGCCTGGGCCTGCCAAACAACAATGATGGCTGCAACCAAAAAATGGCCGGGCATTGTAGCGGGCGCCTATAGTCCCAGCTATTTGGGAGGCGGAGGCAGGAGACTCGCTTGAGCCCAGGAATTGGGAGGTTGCTGTGAGCTGTGATGCCACAGCACTCTATCCAGGGTGACAGCTTGAGGCTCCATCTCAAAAAAAAAAAAAAAAATTACATATCTTGGTTACATGAGTATATAGTTGCACATGTATAAAAGTTCATCAAGATGTTATGTTGTTTACTTAATATTTGTTCACTATACTGTAACATATAACTCAATAAACAAATGAAAACAAACTTTACTCTTGGTGAGGTTTATTCAGAGTACTGGTTGATAGAAAAGCCTGATTCTAAGAACAACATCTCTGATAATTTATCATGTATAATTATGTAAGTCCCTTGTTTTCTCTAGGCTTCAATTTCCTCATCTTTAAAAGTGTGGAGGCAAATGTCTCACAAATATACTTTTCAAAATGCTCTTAAGGAGGGCAGTGCCTGTGGCTCAAAGAAGTAGGGCACCGGCCCTATATACGGGAGGAAGCAGGTTCAAACCCAGCCCCAGCCAAAAAGAAAAATGCTCGTAAGGTGAAGTGATGGGGAAAACTAAATTCGGTATATCATCTCCACACAGAAATAGGCAAGAAGAATTTTCTCTTAAATGTATGCAGACAGACCAGCAAGGGAAGATGTCTCTCTATATAAAACATGAATTAGAAACATCAAGTATGAAAAAGAAAGAACAACAATGCTGTAAGAGATGCTTGGTAAAAAACAAGAAAAAAAAAATACATAAGGGCCAAGAAGGATATTTATAACTCCAGACACAAATACATGAGATAGGGGCCATAAGCCAAATGAATTTATACCTGATTAAAAAGGGGGGAAATAGGCTCGGCGCCTGTGGCTCAACTGGCTAAGGCGTCAGCCACGTACACCTGAGCTGGCGGGTTCGAATCCAGCCTGGGCCCACCAAACAACAATGACCGCTGCAACCAAAAAATGGCCGGGCATTGTGGCAGGCGCCTGTAGTCCCAGCTACTTGGGAAGCGGAGGTAGGAGACTCGCTTGAGCCCAGGAATTGGAGGTTGCTGTGAACTGTGATGCCACAGCACTCTATCCAGGGTGACAGCTTGAGGCTCTGCATCAAAAAAAAAAAAAAAGGGGGTGGGGGGGAAAAAACAGTCTTCTAGGTATTACCAAGACTTGTTGGGATGGAAGTCATAATCTTAAGACCCTCAAAGTATATAACTTAAAAAAAAAACCCCAAAACTAAAAAGAGATTAAATATAAGAACATTGGGAAACAGAGAATAAAAAGAAAAGCTAAACAATTGAATGTTTATGTTCCTACATAACGTTAGGGGATCTAGGGTGGTGCATGCAGCTCAGTGGGCCGGGTGCCGGCCCCATATACAGAGGGTGGCAGGTTCAAACCTGGCCCCAGCCAAACTGTAACAAAAAAATAGCTGGGCATTGTATAGTCCCACCTGCTCAGGAGGCTAAGGCAAGAGAATTGCCTAAGCCCAGGAGTTGGAGGTTGCTGTGAGCCGTGATGCCATAGCACTCTACCAAGGGTGACGAAAAGAAACTGTCTCAAAAAAAAAAAAAAAGTAGCTGGGTGTTGTGGCAGGCAACTGTAGTCCCAGCTACTTGGGAGGCTGAGGCAAATTGCTTAAGCCCAAGAGTTTGAGGTTGCTGTGAGCTGTGATGCCACGGCACTCTACCGAGGGCGACAACTCAAGACTGTCTCAAAAACAAAACAAAACAAAAAAACATTAGGGGAATCTAGATTGTACCATTAGGGTACAAAGACAGTCTCCTTGGGATACACCACCAGGATGGGTCAAACAATCCGATTTTTAGGCCCAAGAATCAAATTCCAGAGAAATCCTACTGGCCTACTGTGGGTTTTATGATTCATCCTTGTTTGTTAAAATAAGGTTGGATAAAATTTGCTAAAAATGATCTAAAAGAAAGAGATAGACTAAGGGATGGGTTACTGTATGCAATGCAAAAATTCTGACTATAAAACCTGATGGAAACTGTAGATAAACCAAAAAGGAGAGAAAAAAAACAAAAGCAGCACCAGGGTGACAGCAGCATGCCATGGACAGCTTAGGCAATGAGGGTGATAAATATTGAGAAAATCTAGATGGTTTCAATTATTTGGGTAAGTAAATAAGATTCACTTTGTAAAAAAAAGTGTTAATCAAGAAATTCTTGATTTTCTTAATGGTGTCATGCCTCAGAAAGTAGAGGAAGCAATAAAGGAAATTATTATTCTTGACTCAGTTTTGGCCAGTACAGAAAAACTTTCGCAACAGAAATCTTGGGGAAAAAAATGGAGATGTTATCTTAGAGTTTTTAATGGTGAAAAAAATGCATATATGGTTAGATAAGTATCCAAGACTTTAAGAAAATAAGATCAAGAGAATACTACCAGAAATCTTAATCTGAGGGTAAGATGCTTTTGATTCCAATAGAAACCAAGAGAACCAACAATAATTATGGAAACAAACTGTGTGCTTGGCACACAGTAAGTGCTCAGTAAGTGTTACAAATATTATGATTACAAGGGACAGAAGGTCAGGAAAGTTAACAGCAGCTACATAATTGTGAAAAATCTTTCCCCACTCTCATGCAAGACTTTAATGAAACCACTTTGGCTGATGTAATTCTGGGAAACTTAGAATTTAAAAGAACATCACAAAAGGACCTTAAGAGCAAACAAATGAGAAAAGTATAGCTCAAACCTACATGAATAATATGGATAATGCTAAGACTTCTAATGATGTCATTTTTAACAGATGCAAGAAAAAGGACTACATGATAATAGGCTAAACCTAACCAGACTGCATAGGTATCCTAAAGAATATAAAGACAACAGGCAATGCAGAGGTAAGTCTAGAGTGACACATCACGTGGCTTTCTACCTCACCTTGACTTTTCAGTAACATGTAGGAAAAAACAGAGGAATACTCATCAGATCTACTAGCAACATAAAGTTGGAAACAATAATTAAAACACTGAATAAGTAAATTAGGATTCATAATTACTCTGACTGAAACACTTGGCAAAAAATTGAGAAATCACAAATTTCTGACTTCTTGTGAAGTCTTGAAATTAAGAATAACACCAATCCATTACACAAGAATGGCACTGTCTAGTTCTCTGCAGTTTACATAAAAAAGATCTAAGGTTTACAATATAATTTTATTCAAAGCAAACACAGTATATGCTGTCAAACAGCAGAAGTATAATCCAAATCAAAAGAAGTAGTAGATCTTACCTTCAGGTACTCCACAAAGCACATGTAAAGAACTATGTTTAGTATTAGGCACTGCATTTCAAGAAAAATGCTGACAAGCTGGAGAGTTTTTAAAGAAGAGGTCTAAATTTATCACATGGACCTATCAAAGGAATTGAGGCTATACTGCTTAGAAAAGAATCTATAAGGAGGAGTTTTAACGGGTGAATTCACATATTTGAACGGCAGCAATGTGAAAGGAAGCGGATATTTTGCTTTGGGGGGCTAAGAACTAAGATCAACACAAAAATTTACAGGGACATACTAATTTAAGAGAAAGAAAGAAAAGAATGAAAGAAAGACAACAGGGAATAGTCTGCACCCAAAATGGTAACTTTAATGCCATACTTGTTTTGGCATAGGCCAGAAGGCCATCAGTCAAGGATATTTCAAAACGGATTACTGAATTGAAGGGATGGATGATTGCCAAGATTTTTTTTTCTGACTACAAAATTATCATTCTAATATTTAATAAGTAGAAGTCATATGGGGATCACAGATATTCTGAATTGTTGTTCCTTTTCATTCCTCCATATGGAAGGTAGGAAAAATTAACTCTTCCCCCAAGTTTCTCCCTATGGTAAATAAGAATATGTCTCTGAAATGTCATTAGGTTTCCATACTGTTCCTTCCTTCCAGCTCTCCCCCCAGCTCTGACCTCCAGTATTTGATCTACCGTAGTGACTGTTCTCTAGCCTCCATCACCCCACTTTCCCCCGAATCGTCCCCATTACCTTCCATCTCAGGAGCTTATCTCATTCTTCTGGAACTTGGACACCAGGGTTCGCCAGGCAGCGTTTCTCCAGCTCGTACCGGCACTCAGATGTCCAGCTTTTCTTGCAGGGAATATGAGCTCTTACACACGCTAAGGTTGTCTACCCTAAAAGACAGAGGATGGAGTCAGCAGCCTACGTCACACAATCACACCTCAGAGTCTTGCAGAGTGGCCAAGAGGTCTTACACAAGAGAAGTACCCAAAGAGAGCACTAGAGAGGCATGTGGCACTCCGATGGACAAAGAGTGGTGATCGAGTACGCAGGTTCAGGTTCAGCTCCAACTACCCCCCCCCCCATGCCCATCCTAGAAGCTGGCCAGGGACGCCCATAGATACAGCGCGTTCTCTGTGCACACTTGCGACTCAGACTCCTGCGGTCTGATACAGGAAGACACACCTGTTGCGGAGCGTAAAAAAGCTAGAAGGTGGATGAGCAGGGCGGGGCCCAGCACCCGACTTCCCTTTAGGCCGGAACAAAAGAACAAAGCCCTCTATGGATTAGGGCGGGACCGCCCCACACAGGAGAAGGCGAGGTGCGCCCCCTTCGAGGACTCCCCAGCTTTCTCTAGCAGAGACCGCAACCAGCAAAACCAGGTGACGTCACGCTCCTGGAGGGCTGGCAGTTGCCATGGTGATATGTGGACTCCCCTCCCCCTACAGCGATCCACACCCTCGGCTCCCGGTTCCGGAAGCTCTGTGACAGTCATCAGACGTTACCAAGAGAGCCCCAGCAGCTGCACTTCCATAGGGCCTACCTCCTTCCACGCCTACAGCCGGTTTCAATGGTCACTTCCGGCCATGCCGAGAGTGCCCCGCCCCGCACGCCAGCTGCGTTGACCCGCGCTGGCGGGCACACAGGACTACACTTCCCAGAATGCTCCTCGACTATCTTTTGGAACTTCATTTCCCAGAGGCTGCGGCCAACTTAGACGTTCGAGCTGTGGGGTGCCTGGAGCTATACCAGTCAGTGATTTGCTCTTGATTGTTTCAAGCGTAAGTGGGCACAGCGTGGTCACTCTCAAACTTGCCTGACTGGACTATGAGAAATACGCAGTCACATGCATAGAATTTTCAATCACAAACAAGCATTTCTCAATGCTTTATTACATGTTCTGCATTCTATGTTCTATTCCTTGGTCGTTTTAAAAATACTGGCAGTTGGGTGGCCTGTCCCCAGAGGCGAAGGCCTCCTGGGACAGGGACCCCATCTGAGCCCAAACTGTACTGAGTGCCTGGGGCAAATTCTCATGGCTCCAGCTTGTGTCATCACCCCTCAAGAGCCCCAGGTTTGCCTTATAGTGGAGCGCTAGTAGATAAAATTTCTTTTGGACACTCACTGGAGCAACCTTTTCTGTACTTCTCTCTAACCTTGGTCTTTTATCTCCCAAATCTGTAACTATACAGAGGGTATCTGGAAAGTTGGTTACCAAATTTTTCTCCCAGACTTTCAGCTGCAATTGGGATGACTGGCTATT
>CAUYRH010018900.1:0-14237 GCA_963574655.1 Perodicticus potto
AGTTCTTCTTTAAAGGTTTGGTAGAATTCTGATGTGAAGCCATCTGGTCCCGGGCTTTTCTTTTTAGGGAGATTTTGTATAGTTGATGCTATTTCAGAACTTGATATCAGCCTGTTCAACATTTCCACTTCATTCTGGCTAAATCTTGGTAGGTGGCATGCTTCCAAGTATTGGTCAATGTCCTTCAGATTTTCATGTTTCTGAGAGTAAAGTTTCTTGTAGCATTCATTAAGGATTTTTTGAATTTCTGAGGAGTCTGTTGTTATTTTGTCTTTACCATTCCTGATTGATGAGATTAGAGATTTTACTCCTTTTTCCTGGTTAAGTTAGCCAAAGGTTTATCTATTTTATTGACCTTTTCAAAAAACCAACTTTTTGATTTATTGATCTATTGTATAATTCTTTTATTTTCAATTTCATTTAATTCTGCTCTAATTTTGGTTATTTTTTTTCTTCTGCTGGTTTTGGGATTGGAATGTTCTGCCTTTTACAGCTGTTTAAGATGTCCCATTAAGTTGTTAACCTCCTCTCTTTCTGTTCTCTTGAGGAATGTTCGTAGTACTATAAATTTCCCTCTACGGACTGCCTTTGCAGTATCCCAGAGGTTCTGACAATTCGTGTCTTCATTGTCATTTTGTTCCAAAAATTTGGAAATTTGCCTCATATCTTTTTAAAACGATGGTAGACTCTCAGAGGCATCCATACAGCTGTGTCTACAGAAAGAAAACGGAAGTGAATATCTGGCAAGGATTAGATAAATATGAACTTCAGCTAAAACCTTATCAAGTAAATCATGTCCTCGGATGAAATAATCTTTCTAACACCAAAGCAGATAGTTAATTCAGTTAACTTAGTTCAATAATTGTTTTCTAATCCATGTGCTTGGTATATGTACATGAAGCAAATAGTTGACTGATTGTAAATTTTCATGATATTCGGTGGTGTGCAATTTCACATGCTTGGCTCAAGTTCTGTTGAGCTTATGGAGAGGCTAACAATGTTTTAAATAATATTTTTTATTACTTGTGTTTTTCTTCTGAGGATGACTGGATAAAAATATTCTCAAATTCTAAAGAGAATCTAATTGGCTCAGATGTAGTCACAGTTCTGATTTACTTCTCCAGAAATGCTTAGATATAAGCTAGATGAACTGCTATTTGCATCCAGCCATCAATTGGTGAGTTGTTGCAGTCCCAGATATATATCCATTTAAAAAGTCCCACATGGAGCTGGAAAGCACAAAACAATGTAAACATTGGTAACTGCACGACATTTCATTCCCTCTTTGTGCATTCTCTCCTGATCAGCAGTTAGGAATGAAAGCCACAAATGTTTACCAAATTGAAAATCACTGGACAGTCATGTTCAAGTTGAGGATCTGTTTCCAGTTACCAGTAACAGAATCCAGCACAACCAAACTACCCACATTGCTGAGAAAAAAAGGCTGAAAGTTCACATAAATCTGTGCCTGCTGAACTTAAGTTCAAGGTTTTAATCATAAGTGAAAAGCTTTGTATAGTATGTTAAATTGATAAATAATGATAAATATTCCTAGATAGGGCATTTTATATTATATTTAATGTTGATATTTGTCATTTCACTGATAATTTTTTATATATATGTTACTTTCTTAGTGTCACCTAAATAATTATAAATCATTTCTTAAAGGAAGTTTATCTTATTTTCAAGTAACTACCTATTTGCTATTTATTTAACAACAAATATTAATATATTCTAAGTACCTCCTTTATGGCAGGCTTATGTGTGCTCATGGGAATGCATAAATGAATAAAACAGTCCACATTCTCAAAATAACCAGTGTAGTAAGAGAAACATACATGTAAATAAATCATTGATGTATTCTATAACAGAGATAAATATTGGACAGGATTTAATGAGCACCCAAGTGATACCAGTCACCTATGTTGGAAAGGTGCCAAGATGATCTACTTCGTCCTGAATCCTCTATTTGGATAAATTAATGTAAAGAAACAGCTTGTGAACCCAATGATAGGCTAGAAATCCTTATGGATAAAAAAATGTCTTGAAAAAATCGTTGATATTTAGAAATAATTTAAGCTTCCTAGTTTACCTCCTAATTCCAAATGAAGAGAAACAAAGAAACGAAATATACCATGTGCGTGGGTACGATGCCTGCAATCTCATTACTCAGCACAGTTAATGAGAATGTGGGTGCCCTGCCAGACCCACAGCTGGGGGGCCGCAGCACATCTGGCTGCGACTGTGCAGGCAAAGTAATCAAACCAAGAAAAGGCTGACCTTCCTCATTCTTCTCCAGAGGAGACGTTTCATTGAAAGTTATCATTTTCTAAAGCATTATTTTGGTACCCTGCAGATCAGAATGTGTTTATATAGTTTGCATAAATAAGATTTGGTAAATAACCTGCTTTTCTGGGAACTGATCCAAGTGAAACCTCCAATCTTTTGAAGTTTATCCCTTAGTGATTCTTAGGGAGAACTTTGCTTTTTTGAAGTCCCACTGAAGTCTTTAGTGGCTTGCTTCAGGGCTACCAGGGAGACTTTGAACAGAGAACACATGGCTCTTTTTCTGCTGTCCTTTGTGGCCATTGTAATAACACATTCAGAAATAGCTGATCACGTTAGAATAGCTGGACATACTGGAGGCTACTGACCACACTCACTGGGCTGCATTGCTGTATCTAGACTGCCGTGTCTCGTGCACAGCCTGCAATACCCAAGACGTTTCCTCATTTCTCGTAAGAGGAGCTGCGCCATAATTTGTAGGTTGCTTTGTAGGTTAATACATTTCATATATTTCAGTGAAGAATAGAGATTCAAAGCACAAACATTATTTCTAGCAAAGTATTTTGTAGAAGTTTCACAGAATTAGGAAAAAATATAGACCTTGCATAAAATCAGTTGATAGAAGTCAGACATAACATAGCTATGTTGTTATACCAAAGCTATGTTTTTATACATTATGCTGTCTACGCTTATATACACAAACAAGTCCAGAATTCAGTCTAATACATCTTCTCATCATTTCCAATCCCAAGCCTCGTTTCATTTACCTCAATTATTTCAAAAGAAGGAAACCAATTTTATCTGCCACTCTCTACCCACAACTTGATCAGTTGATTAGTTCTTCATTATACAGACAAAAACTTTCCATGTAATGTGAGCTTATATTTTAAACTCAATGGGGGAAAAATCAAATTATTTCATCACTTCTTTTTAGTTGGATTAAATAAAAATGGAATTTTAACTATTTTTCTAGCACTGAAATACAATTTAGAGATTATAGTCTCTAATTCTTGTATCTTAAAGACGGAGAAAGGAAAGCCTAGAGAGATTAGAAGACTGCAAAATCAAAAGGGTTCAAAGGTCACAGTAGACAGATTCATAGAAGAATCAATTCAATGTACAGTTTGTAAGATAAGAACAAAAATTGTCAGAGTAAATACGAGTTAAAAATAAATGCTGCGGGAGGAAAGAGGGCATTTGGGGGGAACCTCACTTAATGTGCATAATGCAATGGTACATTTCAAAACTGTTAAGGAAAGAGTATTATTGTCTTACCACGAGAAACAAGTAAGTGAGGTGATGGATGTGTTAATCAGTTCAATGTAAGCATTGCACATTGTATATCAAATCAGTACACTGAACCCCATAAATGCATCAATGTACACAGTTATGATTTCATAAAAAAAATTTTTTTAAAATAAAATAAAATAAAAATGAATGCTGATTAGGCCAGGTGCAGCGGCACACACCTGTAATCCAAACACTCTGGGAGGTCAAGCGATTACCTTACCTCACAGGTTCTAGTCCAGCTGAGCCGGAGCAACACCCTTTCTCTAAAAAAATAGCCAGGTGTTTTGTCAAGCACCTCAATCACAGCTACTCAGGAGGGTGAGGCAAGAGAATCGCTTGAGCCCAAGAGTTACAGGTTTTGAGCTATGACACCACAGCCCTCTACCGAGGGCAACAAAGTGAGACTCTGTCTCAAAAACAAAAAAATTATTCTTGAATACTGTCTTAAGTTTACTTGTGCTGCTGTATCAAAATACCAAAGATTGTGTAATTCATAAAGAACAAAAATGTATTTCTCACAGTTATGGAGGCTGAGAAGTCCAAGATCAAACACCAGCACTGATACCTGGAAAGGGCCTGTTCTCTCGGTGGCATCTTCACATGGTGGCCCTGTCCTGGTGGTAGGTGGAAAGACAAACAGGGGCTAATCTCTCAAGCTCTTTTATAAGGATACCTAATCCTGTTCATGAGGACTCTGCCTTTATGACATGATCACTTCCCAAAAGGACCCAGAGGTCCTTACAGAGTCTCACTTAATACCACTATCATGAGGATTAAGTTTCAGCCTGAGCTTTGAAGGGGTCACCATCAAATGGACCACCACGTCATATTTTTTACCTACACGGTCTTCTTTAAGCCATACAGCAGTTGTATGAGGAAGATACTGTTACTTGCCCCTTAATAGATAAGAAATTGAGACATAGAGTATTTTATAATTTGCTTAAGAACAAATAATTAGCAAGTTATGGAGTCAATAGTCACACCCAGGCATTCTCAGTACAGAGGTTGCACTTTTTCATCATTATATTATCATGAGATATCATGTGAGACGTGAGAATTTTTTAGATTTTCTTTCTTGCTGTCTTTAAGACTCTAAGAAGCTAAAAGTAGTTTATACAATTTTCACTAAGGTGAAATTCTAGAGTCAAAATTAGATTTTTTGGGGGGGGTGACAGTTTCACTTTGTTGCTCTCGGTAGAGTGCCATGGTGTCATAGCTCACGGCAACCTCAAACTCCTAGGCTCATACCATCCTCCTGCCTCAGCCTCCCAAGTAGCTGGGACTACAGATGCCCACCACAATGCCTAACTATTTTTTCTATTTTTAGTAGAGATGGGACCTCTCTCTTGTTCAAGCTGGTCTCAAACTCCTGAGCTCAAGCAATCTGCCCACCTCAGCCTCCCAGATTGCTGGGATTACAGGTGTGAGCCACTGCACCTGGCCTAGAGGCAATATTAGATAGTATTTTTCTTTTTCTCCCCCCAGGAAGATCTTATATTCTTTCCAGGGTATAAGAACCCACTTCTGGAAATCAGTTTTTTTAATTCCAGATTTGTTTCATGTCTAATTTAGCGATCATTCTTAGATTTAAGAACTAGCCCTTTCAAAGGGATTTTCTTCCTTTGAACTGTTGTATCATTTTTGTTTTCCGTATTCTCCCTCACTACTTGTTTACTGAGTTGCCTTCACTGTGAGAACAGAGAATGTTGATGACTTATCCATCCAAAACCCATAATACCAAACATTTCTAGAGGAATGGGTAATTTTAGATGAAACTAGTTCCTAATGTATAACCCTTTGAAGTAAATCCTCTATAAAGAAGTTATAAGCCTGATGTAGTTATATACCGTATCAAAGAGAAAATAGAAAGGGACTAATAGTAACACAATTTAAAGTATACACTCAACATAAGATAAAACTATCTTTAACACAATTTCCTAATCTTGTTCTAGTCCTAGAGGCCGTGGGGATGATGCTGTTATTGCTATTGAGTCACTGAAAACATCTCTGAATAATTATTACTTGTTGGTTTTTGAGTAGTATTATCATAAATACCATGGTACCCTCACCATTTGATGATCAGAAATTACATAATCTTTAGTCCAGTACTTTGATAAATACGTAGGAGGTTGGTTAAGTCTCATCCCAGAAAAAGTGCTGCACACCTCACTGCTGACATCACTGTGGTAGCCTTTGAAGTCCTGCCCTGGGCCAGCTGGTGGCCACAGTGATGTTCAGCAATGAGGTGTGCAGCAATTTTTCTAGAATGAGTTTGAGAACTTGTCAGACCTCCTATGACAACAGCTCTGATGTCCATTCCAGAAAAACGTTCAAAAATAGCTTTGAAAATGGACTAGGCACTGGCTTCAGGGCACAGCTTCCCCGTGGGAGCTCCTCACAGGGGACCATAGTGATAGTCAGCGATGGGCATGGAGCCCTTGTCTAGGATGAGTTCATGCAGGTGCCATGTGATGATGGGTCTGATGGTCATTCCAGAAAAAGAGCTCCAAACTAGCTCTGAATGATGGGGTAGGCGCTGGCCTCAATTGCCTCCCGTAGCAATATTCAGCAAGGAGTTACGTGGCACTTTTTCGAGGATGAGTTTGCAAACTTAATTATCCACCTTCATGTCGTGTGTGTATATATGTATGTGCATATGTGATATTCACAAAATATATGCGTGTATGACGTATCAAATTCACTTAAACAGGGATATTAATGTTTGAGCGTGCTGCAGACCAGATACTACTTTACTAAGCACTTCACTTGCTGTACACCATTTATTCTTAACAACCACCCTTGAAGGTAAATGTATTAAATCTTACCCCTGTACAACTTAGAAAAAAGCAGAATTAGGATGTCTGATCCCCAAACTCACTTTTCACTACAGCTGCATACTCACTGAAACTGCTTTTAAAACAGAGAGCTATTTTCTTAAATAGTCGGCCCATCACATAGTTTTGTTAATCCCAGTAGCCTTTAAGGAACTTCTGATTTTAGAGCCGAATGAATAAGTAAGGGGGAAAAGGGCAAGTTTATTAAGTTTATCTCCTCATCTTTAAAATGTGAACAATAATTCAAATAGAATTCATGTGGGAATTAAATAAGATAATAACTGCCAGACCCTCAACACATGGCCTGGGACACATCAAAATGACATTGGACAGCCGCAGTGCCTCCTGCCTGGAATCATAGAACTCTGGGTGTGATATTGGAGGCTGCAGTGCCTGCCACCTGGAATCACAGAACTGTGGGTGTGATATTGGAGGCTGCAGTGACTCCTGCCTGGAATCATAGAACTCTGGGTGCATTGCTCAAGCTCAGAAGTTTGAGACCAGCCTGAGCTAGAGCAAGACCACATCTCCACTAAAAATAGAAAAACTAGCTGGGTGTTTGGCATGCACCCGTAGTCCTAGTGACTGGGAGGCTGAGACAGGAGGATCACTTGAGACCAGGAGTTTGAGGTTGCTGTGAGCTACGATGGCACAGCACTCTACGGACACTCTACTCTGTCTCAAGGAAAAGTGGTGTCTGTTAGTAGAAATCATACTGCACTCATGTGCTTCTTCCTGCCTTCCAGCACATAAGCACCATCACCATTGCCATTAGAGCACCATCGTCATTCACCACTAACTTTACCTCCCAAAAACATCCTTTATGCTGAGGGTCCTTCTAAAGGGGCACACCCATAAAAACAGCATTGGATTCCCAACATTGCTTAGTCTTTACCTTTCTCTCCTGCTTCAGCTTTTCAGTTGCCTTTGAAAAGAGCCAGCATGTTCAGCCCAGGTACCTCACAGCAGGAAGTTCTGTCCTCATTTTCTACCTCATGACACATCTCCAATCATTCGTGTAGTTTTTATTCAAAAAACATTTATGGAGCGTTCACTAGACCCTGGGAATCTGTGATGAACATCTCCCAGCCTTCCAAGCATTTACCCTGGGAGAAAAATATAAGCAAACAAACAATTGTGACACAAAGTGACAAAAGCTGGCTACTGAGCCACTGACCAGGCATGATGGAAGCACCGGAGAGGGTTTCTAACTCAGCCTGGGGAGGCCAGAGAAGATTTCCTGAAAAGATGACGTCTGAGCTGATCCCAGGAACAATGGGCAGAGAAAGAGTATTCCAGGCAGAGAAGATTTGAGTAGCCATGTGCAAAAAATTTGGAGAAGAGAAAGCTCTATAGGTATGAATAATTGTAGGTGGCTTAATACCACCTGTATTAGTATAAAGAAAGGATGTGTTGAGAAATAATATTGAAGAAAGATGCAGAGAACAGGTCATGGAGGGCCTCATCTACCATGCTCAGGAGTTAGGATTTGGAACCAAAGGCAGTGAGGAGCCACAATTGTTTTAAGCTGAGAATATGGTGTAGAGGATGTACTTATTACTTTCATAAATACTAACCTTTGAGATGTAGGGGGTTGGAGTTCTCAATCTGAAGTCTGGATGGTCTGTGGATGTTTAGAGAATTTGTAAACTCCCTAAAATCGTAGACAAGATTGTTTGTTGTATATGCATTTGAGGGATGGGAAGAGAGGCAGAATCCATAGCTATATGAAATCCTCAAATACACAAACAAAAAAACTGTGATCCAAAGACAAATTTGAAACTACTGCTCTAGAGGCAGAAAGCTAAAGCTACCTTATAGTGCAGAAATTTCAAGTCCGTCACAAAGAACCCTTCTAAAGTTGAAGAATTTCTCTTTTAAGACGAATTTCTCATTCCTTCCCTTGAGTTACCAAACTCTTCCCACTGCACCCTGACCCACTGACGTTTTGTTCCTGGCCATTCTCCCACCCAAATGCTGCTTTCTCACTCATGGAACCGATTTCTGTGCCAACCCACAATAAGTGTCCACTCCAGAGGCTAAAAATAGATGCAGTGTCCTGGTGACTTAAAAATTAGGTAACATCCGAAGGATGAACTCTATGACCACAAACTCATCGTAATCATTTGAACCAAACAAATTATAAACATGTGGTCGGGGTTTCCCTGCAGGGTGGGGAAGAGGGTACTGAGTAAGCAAAGAAAAGCGCAGGAAAGCAGTTAATACAACTACAAAGGACAAAGAAAAATACCACACCAAGACATTCTTCTGAAAGCTACACCTTTCCACATCTTCACCTCCTCACTTCTTACCCCCAATAAGCCAGTTCTATCAGACAAGCTATCGGACAACTCTTTCAAGCTCCTAGATTCCTTTCCATTCATTTCTCCTTAACTATCTTGCTGGATGTGGCTGTGTATATTTCTCAGCTCTCAGTGAGGCACATGACCTTTTGCAATCAACTGCTTAACCTTTCTGCATCGCACCTTCATCTGTAAAATGCAGCCGGCTGAAAGATCTGTAAGTTGTGTTTTGGGTGCCTGCTATTTGGGTTTTTGTTGTGATTTTTAACTTTTTTATGTTTTTAGGAAAGATAGTTCCTGCTATTGATAATGGTCGCTGTAGCAGAGGACTATTGTAAACATATCTTGTGATAAATGTTCCTTATCTTCCATTTGGCAGTTTCTTCCAAGAATTGCTGATACTTTCTCTAAAGCATTTTAACTTTTTTTTTTTTTTTTTTTTTGCAGTTTTTGTCCAGGGCTGGGTTTGAACCCACCCCCTCCGGTATATGGGGCCGGCGCCCTACTTTGAGCCACAGGCGCTGCCCTCTCTAAGGCATTTTAAAAATTTAATGTAAAAGGCCAAAGTACCTAGCTTTACTTGACCAATACCACCAAATAGAACAAGGATTAGAAAGCTTATTCTGTACAGGGCCAAATAGTAAATATTTGAGGCTTCGTGGGCCATAGGTGTCTGTCACAACCATTTGCCTCTATTGTCACAATGGGATAAGCAGCCACAGACAATATATGAATGAATGTATATAGCTGTGTTCCAAGAAAGTTTTACTTACCAAAAAGAGTGGCAGGCTGTATTTGGCCTGTCATGGCATGGTTTGGTGACCCTTGAAACAGAAGACGGGAAGGCCTGGGGACCTGCAGATGACAGGGTTTCATCTCATTGGTCTTTCCGTATGCAAGCCTTTTCCTGGATGATATCCTGATAATTGTTTTGTTGTCACTATTGTCATTATCATTGCTGTTATGTCAAATGAGAGCCGCTCAATTATTTTAGCCACCCATAACTGCCTCTATATCCATGCCCCAAATAAATAACTTGAAGTAAGTGGGCCTGCCGGCCTGTAGGGTATCTGAAACAGTTAAGGCAACTTGTTTCTCAGGCAGAGAGATAAATAAATGGCCTCATCACAGACAGTTTAGATGAATAGCCTGGAGAAACAGTCGAGCAGTTAATTCATTGAGGCTGGGAAAGAGAGAGGACAATAAGGAAAGGGAGAAGGGGGTGGTGCAAGAAAGACCGGCTGAACAGCAAACCAGTTTGTGAGGTCCACTGTCCAGACTTGCCCAGCTGGGGGCTTTATCTTGAATTTGTTTTGCAAATTGCAGATGCCTAGCTCTAAAAGCCAAGGAAAAGAAAGGGCAGTCATCCCATGCCAAATGCTTTCATGGATCTCAAGTAATTTACATTACTTCATTTGGGGAGAGGAGGGAACTCCCCCAAGTCCCTCTTCCCAAAAAAAAACAGAGACTATTTTATCCAGATGTCTATAACAAGACAAATATTCTTTAGACACCTTTTTTTAATATTAAGAGAACAATACCTGCCCAATAATTTTGCCTGTTTTTTGCAACTTCCTGTTCACTGTTCAGCCCACAAAACTGCTTTAACAGTAAAGGTGACTGAACTCAGTGACTCTCGACATTCTGATACAACTGGGTAAAGCAGGGGGGATGTTCACCAGCTGCTTCAGGATGTGTCTGATTGTGAAATAATTGTAGAAATAATTCTACCTTTTGCTGATAGCAGTCCTGAAGTTACATTACAATGAAAGAAAGAGAGTTAACTCAGCACTTTTATTAGTTAATATCTTTTTTTTAAGATCTCTCACATACCTAGTATGGACTATGTGTTTTGCAGAAACACTCTGTCAAAGTAAGACCCAGTGACCAGGCCTTTCCTCTGCTGTTTGTTATTGAAGAGATTCATTAAGGTTTTTTTTCATACGTACTTTTTCTTTAAATATTTATCCCAGAAATTTTAAAGAAGAGGGTATTAGTGAATTCACTGATTTCATGGTATACACATGAATTTATTATGAAATCTTTACTATTGATCTGAAATAATTTTAAAATATTCCCAGAGGGAAAGAGCAGAAATGGTTACTAAACACTAATGATGATTAGGGACAGAGAAGTGAGGTGCTACTGAGAGGCCGACGCCCTGGACAGGAGGGTGCTTGAAAGTCCGCCTTCGTGGAAACACAGGACCACTTGGGTGCAGCCTAACAAATGTTGAAACTAATATTTCAAATCCTTTTTGATTGGTATGGCATTTTGAGAAAAGGAATTATCCCACTAAGAGATTCTGATTCTAAAACGCATAAAAATCGTTTGTTTTAGGTTCATGAGAATTCCTCTGGTCTCTTTTTACTGCTTTGTCCCCAAAGCCTCACAAGACTGTGTGATTCATAGTAAACACTCAATACATATTTGTTGAATTCATGAATAAAAGTAGAGTGAAGATAATAATTCTAATGACATAGGTTGGTTTTTGATAGAACTTTATTAAAGAATACAGACATGCTTTCATTGGTTTAGCAGTCCTGTGCTGGATTGAAACAAGGATGAAGACGCTTTAATCACGTTTAACCACTGGCTTGCTAATCTGTCTCAGTGACTTAATACTGTGGAAAGACTTTAAAATCACAAACACACACACACTCACAAACATGTGAGAAGCAGTCTATGAACATACATTTAGTGTAAACTGGCATTAAGTCCTAAGAGGATAGGAGCAGAAACCTATTTTGTAGATTAGCGTTAAATACTGTCATTTTAAAACTGGGTGAGAAAACACAAAAAAATTCATAATTTGAACCAGTCATTGACTATTACCTGCTGCCAAATCAATCCTTAACTCCAGTTTCTCTAGAAAACTGGGTTTTCTGTTATACATGTAAAAGATTACATCAATGATAATAGCCCTCTCTCTCTGTCTTTTTCTTACACACACACACATACACACACACACATCTCCTGGTTGAGGAAGGCCATTTTTGCCATGGTCTTCACATGCTCTTTAGGAGAAAATAAGTGTTGGGGGAGAAACAGATGATTTCTATTAAGTCAAGGCTGATTTTAAGGCAAAGAATGAGCCTGAATATGAAAATCAAAACCAATGCGTCAGAGTGTATTTTTCTTTCAAAATATTTTCTGTAGTCACCTTTGCACAACATCTTGGCAAGGACAGAAATCCCGTGTAAGGAGGTGTTCTGTGTCTCACAGCAAACATAAGGGGGAAAAGCAGCAGCAGCCAGTTGTTATTTCAGTTATGCCCTGAAAGAATGTGTGTACATGGTAAGGCCCATGGGCTAGAAGCTACAACAGTTTTAAATCTTTGAGAAAATTCCAAAAAGTAGCTTATCTCTTATTCCTTCTTCCATACAGGGCACATGCCTTCACCCCAGCACTAGTTTCAAATTTGGAAAACCCTAAGACCCTGGGGGAAAGGGTCCTAGGATATTGTTTAGTATTGTGAAGAAATGAAAGTAAATTTAGTACAGTTCTTCTGTTAGATTAGAGACAGAAAGAGACATAGTTACATTTTCTTGGCACACAGATCTTTCATAAATCTTAGAGAAGGGTGGTTTTCTACATTTCTCAAGGAATTATTTTGAAGTTCACCAATCCTTTCTTTTCTTTTTTTATTTTGAGACAAAGTCTCACTCTGTTGCCCTTGGTACAGTCCCACAGTGTCATAGCTCACAGAAACCCCTTGGGCTCAAGAGATCCTTTTGCTTCAGCCCCCCAGGTCGTTGGTAGTTGGAACTACAGGCACCTGCCACACCGCCCAGCTCAGTTTTAGAGACAGGATCTTGCTTTTGCTCAGGCTGGTCTCAAACTCATGAGCTAAAGACATTTACCCGCCGTGGCCTCCCAGAGTGCTAGGATTACAGGCATGAGCCACTGCCTGCGCCCGGCGAAGTTCATCAATTCTGCCAACACTCGTCTACCACCTTTCTTTCCATTTTTCCCATTTCTAAATACTTCTTTTAATCTTTAGAAAATTGCCTGCCACATAGTGGACATTCCGTAAAATCTGTGGAATGCATCAGTGGGTTGCTGGATGCGTGTGTGATGGGACTGAGCATCAGGTGATCCGGGTGATCCGAGCCTCCTACCTAAGGCTCTGGTAGGTCCCTTACTACCCAATGGAAATTCATATGCTTTGCTTTGGGTTAGTCTTTATCTGGGGGGTGTGGTGTGTGTTTCTCTGATCTTCCCAGATAAACTATGCCAGAGGTCTTAAGCTTGAATAGTCGAGATAGGCTAAGCCAGTAATAGAAACGGGAGGGTATAAAAATAAAATTAATGGACCCTGTGGCCAATGGGAAAGGTCAGGAGCCAAGCTGTGTTTAAGACGTGGTGGGTCCAAAAACTGCTACATGTGCAGTCCAGGGACACTTGACAGTTTGGGCTCCTCAACAAGGATAATTGGACATAACACAGCTCTCTGATATTTAAAAAATACAGAAATAAGAAAAGAAATAACACGTAAAGTGTATCAAACACCTACTAAGTCTCTGGCACTGTTCTGAATTTCATCTGGTCTGATTTCATTTCACTGATATAATCACCGTCATTTACAAATGACGGGACTCAGGCATGTACTTAGTGAATGTCTTTGGTTGTACTAGTAATAAATAATTAAATGTTAAAAAAAAGAAAAAAAAAAGCACAGCAAAGAATGAAATATCAAAGCCTTGACCTGAGCCTGTAACCCAGAAGAAAGAAGCATATTCCAAAGCTCGTCAGAGAGTGGCGCCCGTGCATCCTCTGGCGCCTCTGAGGATGATGAGGGTAATGCCCGGGCCCTGGGTGGGTCTTAATCTATAACGTAACTAAAGCCTGCACATTCCGTACAGAGTTGACACAGAAAAGAATTCTGTAATCTGCAAGTTCTGTCTCTTTTGCTTCATGATGAAGAAAACTAAACCAACAAACCTGTTTCTCCCACGTGTTGAAATAGCTTTAACAATCAGCAGCTGTCACTTAGTGAGAGGATGACCGCCTCTGATTCCTGCAGGGACCCTGTCACAGCCTGTGCTGTGATTTTCCCATTGTACAGATAAGAAAATTGAGGCTTACAGAAGTGAATTAACTTCTGCCAGGTCACATACTACTGAGGGCCAGAACTCGAGCCAAGTGGGCCCTCTCCGGAACTCACACGCTTGTCCACCGCTTGGTGATGCAAAGGAATCTGAAAGGAAAGTTCACTGATTTTTTTCTGCCTATGTTTGTCCACCACTTAAAAAAAATTAAAACCTCTTTTCTTTTTTTTTTTTTTTAAATACATGTATTTTATTATTCTTCATTACATTATTTCCCCCCCTACCCGTCCGTGATAAGACAGAATTGATTTACAGAAAAGAATAAAGAAAACACCAAAGCTCCTGGTAGTGGGAGAGATTTCAAGTAGGGAGAGAGAAGCTCTCTCCGTTCCTCTCCCGGTCTTTCCCCGTCTCCTCCTCTAGGCCTCTAGCCTCAGGGTACATATAGGTGTATGGGTTCCTTGGCCAGGAAA
>CAUYRH010018901.1:0-36751 GCA_963574655.1 Perodicticus potto
CCATTTATTGAATAGGGATGCTTTCCCCAGTGTGTGTTCTTATTTGGTTTATCAAAGATTAGGTGGCTGTAAGATGTTGGTTTCATCTCAGGGTTTTCTGTTTGGTTCCACATGTCTATGTCTCTATTTTTGTGCCAGTACCATGCTATTTTGATGACTATGACCTTGTTGTACAGCCTAAAGTCTGGCAGGCTGATGACTCAACTTTGTTTTTATTGCAAAGAATTGCCTTTGCTATATGGGTTTTTTTCTGGTTCCATACAAAATAAAGAATTATTTTTTCTAACTCTTGAAAGTATGATGTTGATATTTTAATGGGGATGCATTGAATCTGTAGATTGCTTTAGGAAGTGTGGACATTTTCACAATGTTGATTCTTCCCAGCCATGAACATGGTATATTTTTCCATTTGTTAATATCTTCTGCTATTTTTTTCCTTAGGATTTCATAATTTTCTTTATAGAGATTCTTCGCTTCTTTTGTTAGGTATATTCCTAGGTATTTCATTTTCTTTGAAGCTACTGTGAAGGGGATTGTGTCCTTAATTAGCTTCAAAGCTGTTTTTTTGTAAGAATAAATAAAATAGATAAACCTTTGGCCAGACTAACTTGACACAGAAAAGTAAAATTTCTAGTAACCTCAATCAGAAATAATAAAGGGGAAATAACAATAGATGCCACAGAAATATGAGATTATCTCTGAATACTACAAGAAACTCTATGCCCAGAAACTTGACAATGTGAATAAAATAGATCAATATTTGGAATCACACCCTGTACCTAGACTTAACTAAGAAGAAATATGTCTCCTGAATCGACCTATTTCAAGAACTGAGTTCAAAGAAATAATAAAAGTTCTCCTGGAAAAAAAAAAAGCCCTGATCTGGATGGCTTCACACCAGAATTCTATCAAACTCTCCAAGAAGAGCTTATACCTACACTGCCGAAATTATTCCAAAAATTTGAGGAGGAAGGAATCTTCCTCAACACTTTCTATGAAGCAAGCATCACCCTGATACCAAAACCAGGAAAAGATCCAACTAAAATGGAGAATGTGAGACCAATATCATTGATGAATATAAATACAAAAATTCTCAACAAAATTCTAGTCAATAGACTGCAGCTTCTCATTTAAAAACTCATGCATTAGATCAGGTGGATTTCATCCCAGGGCTGTAAGTCTGGTTTAACATATGCAAATCCATAACATAATTCACTATATCAACAGAAGCTAAAACAAAGACCATATGATCCTGTCAATAGATGCAGAAAAAGCATTCCATAAAATTCAACATCCTTTTTTAATTAAAACCCTGAAGAATATGGGCATACATGGCACATTTCTTAAACTGAATGAAGCCATCTACAAAAACCCCACTTCTAACATCTTACTGAATGTAATAAAACTGAGATTTTCCACTTAGAACTGGAAGCAGACACCATTGTCCTCTATTACCACTACTATTCAACCCAGTGTTTGGAAGTTCTAGCCAATACAATCAGGCAAGAGAAGCAAACAAAGGGCTTCCAAATGGGAGCAGAGGAGGTCAAACTCTCCCTCTTTGCTGATAATACGAACTTAAACTTAGAGAACCCCAAAGACTCAGCCACCAGACTCCTGGAAGTGATCAAAAAATTCAGTAATGTCTCAGGATATAAAATCAATGTCTACAACTAGCCTTTGTATATGCCAATCATAACACTTCCCATGAATCTGTGAGATTATTTATATAATATCTCTTTGCCCTCCCCCTTCCTATGCTTCTGGTCCATGAGATCAGTGGCCATGTCTGTTTTGATGACCTCATTATTGACAAATGATTCTTGAATGAATCAAAAATAATGAAAACTTAGAACAAAACAAAAATGACAGCCTTTGTAGTGGACTTTAAGAAATTCAATGTACTTTACAATATGAATATTGCTTTCTGCTAGTGGTCATCTAACCGTCCTGAGTTACATTGTAAATAAAGGCTAGATTAGGTGTGGAAAAGAATATAAACTGAGTGAGAAGGAGTTTAAAAATGATATTAAGCAAGACTGTTTTAAACATTCTTAAGAATTGCACAGTTTCCCAATAACGGAGTGATCTTTAGATCCAATTTTGAAAATGGGATGTTATTAACTAGAAGATTCTGCCTGAATTAAAGGCCAGTTTAAGGGCTATTGTACTGAGATGGACATCCACTTACATGGTATTTGTATGCATAGTTTTTGTACATTATTTCATTTTCCCAACTTTTTTTAACTTAGGAAAGGCATTCATTTTCTCTTTATCACTTTAATTAATATAACCATTTACATAATATGATTTCCTTCATTTAAAACTATAAGGGAGAAAACATGTATGCCACTGATTCAGATTATTAATCATTGATACTCTAAAACATGATCTAATGTTTGATGCTTTGGGCAACTTTTAAATAATAAGATTTTTTATTCTTTCTACTATTTTTCTTGAAAGAATGTTTTAGAGCATTAATAAAATAACTGAACTTCACAATCAAAAATATTATTAAATATTCCAAACCAATTTTTATTTGAAATTTGGTGAAGTTCTACCTTATAATTTTGGAATATAGTCTGAATGTGACTCCAAAAACTCATATGTTAAAACTTACTCACCACTGTGATAATATTAGGAAACAGGCTCTTTTGAAGGTGATTAAGTCATGAGGGCAGAGCATTCTGGTTGGGGTTAGGGATCATACAAAAAACTTCTGGGAGTGGGATCATTCTTTTCCATTCTTTTGCCATGTAAGGGAGAATGTTCAATTCCCTTTCTCCCTTTTTGCCACATGAGGACACTTAGATGCCATTTATGAGGGAAATACCCTCACAAGAAGATAAAATTGTTGATGTCTTGATCTGGGACTTCTCAGCTCGAGAACAGTGATGAAAAATGTTCCTGTTTTTATGTATTTTTATAAATTACCCAGTTCCAGGTATTTTTTTTATAACAGAACACACAGAGTAAGGCAATGAAAAAATTATCTTCAACAAAGATGACAAGAAGATACGATGGGCAGAGGATAAGTGTTATGATAATAGGGTATCCACGTGCACAAGAATGAAGTTAGACCCTTATCTTACACCACATTCAAAAATTAACTCAATATATGTTATTGACTAACATCATCACACATTGTATCCCATAAATATGTGCAATTATTATGTCAGTTAAAAATTAAAAGTAAAAATTTGCTGAATACCTAAACATAAGACTTAAAACTATGAAACTACTAAAAGAAAACATAGGCAGAAATTTCATTAAAGTGGATTTGGCAGTGATTTCTAAGACATGACAAGCATAGGCAACAAAAGCAAAAATAGATGAATGTGACTACATCCAATTAAAAATCACTGTACAGCAAAGGAAATGGTAGATTAAAAGCAAACTGTACAATGGGAGAAAATGGTGGAAGTCTTGTAGCTGATAAATGGTTAATATCTAAATATATAAAGAACTCTTACAACTCCACAACAACAAAAAATCCAATTAAAAGGGGAAAAGGACCTAAATATTTCTCCAAACAAAATGTACAAATGGCCAGTAGACATGAAGAGATGCTCAACATCATGAAGCATCAGGGAAATGCATGTCAAAACTACAATGAGATATTTTATATCCATTAACCTGAAAGCTATCAAAAACACAAAAAATGACAACTGCTGGTTAGTATATGGAGAAGTAGGATTCCTCGTGCATTGTTAATGAGAATGTAAAATGATGTAGCCATTTGGAAAACAGCAGTGAGTTTCCTTAGAAACCTAGGAAGAGAATTACTATGTGATCCAACAATCCAACTTTTGAGTATCTATTTATAATAATTGAAAACAGGGTCTCAGCCATGTTCATTGCCGCATAATTCACAATAGCCAAGAGAACGTCCATCACCAGTTGAATGGATAAGGAATATGTCACATATTCATACAAGAGAATATTATACAACTTGAGGAAAGAAGGAAGTCCTGTCAAATGATACAACATGAATGAACCTAGAGGATAATATGCTGATCAGAATAGGATCGCCCTTTATTTTGATGACGTTGTTTTATTTATGATGCACCATTTCTGAAAAATTTCCTTTTGGTAATCACTATCCTTAAAGTTCCTGTTCCCTACGTGAGGATTAACAGTTAGTGGCTCTGATACCGTCTAGTTCTTGGTCAAAACACTAAGTTATGGTCACATTTTCATCTAAAACAAACTTCCTCGTTGAATCACAAGGCAAAATGTCAAAAGAAGAGAACCTGACTAAATAAAGCATGAAATTAAGTGTCAGGATAAAAATAAGATAAAATAAAATAAAACCAGATAGTCAAGGAGAAAACAAATACTTCATAATGACTCTTACAAGCGGCCTAAAATAGTCCTGTTTCTACAAACAAAGTAGAACACTACGTGTCAGCGGGACAGCGCGAAGAAAGGCGGTTACTCTTCAGTGACTGTGGAGTTCCCAAAGTTCTAGAGATTTGTCACACAACAATGTGCTTATAGCTAATACTCCTACACTACACACTTAAAACTTGTTAAGATGGTACATTTCGCGTTATGTGTTTTGACCACAATAAAAACAATTACGAACATGAGATAATACATTTATGGGTATACAGTAAGTACTCACTTACTGTTGTCTGTAGGTTCTTAGAAACTGTAAGCAAAACACCGTATATCAGGTCCTCAAATAATGTTTCCTCTTTAAATGCTATCTTATTACAAAGGTACTGAGAAAAAATTGCTTTTGTTATATACCTGCCATATTGCTTAAAGTTGCAGTTTCTGAACCTATCAAAGAAGTTACATAGGGACTGATTTTACTTCTTTAGAAGTGAGTTTATATGCTTCAGCCTAAAATCTGCACTCGTGCTGGAGTCCTGCAAAGGAGTCAATAAAACAGGGATGGTTATTTATTTCAGGGGGCATCCATCCTAGAGATATATCTCATTCTCTACCAATGTAGACAATTATGTAAAATAAAACATTATGCATCCAATTTCAGCTTTTTTACTTCAACGTTCCCAATAAAATACATTATAACCACCTTTTGATATGTAAAGCTAGAATTTAGGTCAGGAGTAAAGGTCACACATATTTAGTCTTGAAAGGAAAACTGTGGGAGTAGGGCTATAAATAATGGAGAGCAGAGTGCTAGGAAACTTGGGAGGCATTAAAAATGTGTGGCTCCAAACAAACCAGAGCTAGAGTGAAAGAAGGGAAGTTTAAAAGGTCATAGAGGATATTCAACCTCAGAATTTTAGCCTTAGCTAAAAGATCATGGGTATATTCCAAGAGGAACCAGATAAATATTTTTCCACTTAAACAAGTGGTTTTGGTCTCTTAATTTCTTTTTAGGTTAATCTAAAATAATAGTCAATTCCCTTAGGAAATCTTTTCTTCGGTATTTTATAAAGCATCACTAATGTTCTGCAAAAAATACCTTGGAAGGGAAAAAATACTAAATTCAATTCTAAAGCACAGCTTGATACAAGTATCAGAGAATTTTTTAAAAAGCAGCAATTAAAAAAAATCACACAAGACTTGAAATGCACAGAGAAGGAAACATATTTAGAAAATTGAAGAGACATTCATGCTTTAGAAAAATTGGATAAAGAAGCAATTTCTACCTAATTGTTGCATTGTCAATTTGCCAATGATGACAACCAATTTGCATGTTTAACTGAAAAGAAAATAACAAACAACATCTGAATGCAAACGAACATTTTTTGGTTGTTCCTTTTAATAGTCAGGTAAAACAGTTACACAAAACCAAACAATGAACACAGAGGGAAAAAAGAAAAAAACCTATCAGCATTCAATTTAACACTTAGCCAGTAATTGTGCTAGTTGCCCTTAAATACGTGTGTGTAGGTTGCCTTGTACAAAGTACATACACAAATGTCATATGTCTGGAAGAGAATGTAAACTTGAGGCTGCAGTCATTATATAAATGGAGCTGTCTGATCACTTTGACTAAAGTTTTTTAGACAAAATTTTTTTGTTTTTAATTGCTCAGTGAAATATTTTGGATTTGATATGCTCATTGTCAAAGTATCCAATGTTATGTGGGGAATGAAGTTTCCCAGAGCACTGGGGTATGGGTGTCACACCATTCCTTCTCTCTCCATGGCAAAAGTAAAGGCATGGCCTGGGGGACCTAGTCTGAAACACTTTCCCTACATTCCTCAGCTATACAACTTTGTATAAGTTACTTGCCCTCCCTAGGCCTCAGTTTCTTCATCTATAGAATGGTAGTAGTAGCAGTAGTAATAATAATAAAGTAGACATACATAAATTAAAGGATTGTAGCTATAATTATAATTTTACCTACAGTAAAATTTCTACCAAATACAAGGACGCAGATAAATAGTAGTTAATTTTGTGATGCTGCTCTGCTATGAAATAGGTGCACAATCTTCGGAGAGTCATATCATTCTCTAGGCACAGTTTGTTCACATAACAGATGATGTCTGTGATTGGCCAGAGAGTCTATTTATAAATGTTTAGACGCTTACTTCTCTGCAGAAGATGAATGCTATGGTGAAACAGCTGTGGTGTCACTCAATATTAAATGACACTCAATATTTAAGAGACGTTTACATATTCTTGAAAGATACAGAAACATGAATTCTGTTCTTGAGTTACACTGCTGTTAGAATTCCTAATTTCAACCCATATTATAGTGATTTGTGTCCTTGAATGCACGTTGTATATATGTGTCTAACTGGATTACTGGAATATTGGAATATTACCTGCAATATTGAACAGATAAATAAATAAGAATAATTGGAACATTCACTGCTTGAGAGAGTTCATGTATATACATGTAGTATGTCAAGCAGTTAAGAATGCTACTATGTGGAAATTTTGAGTAAGTAAAACTAAGATGTGAAATGAAAGAACATTTATGAAGCTTTAGTATATTAGAAGATCTTCTATTTACAATTTTCATGAAAGAAGATAAAATAATGACTCGATTGCTAAATGGTAAATTAAACCCCAATTTAGTTCATCTTTGCTCATTCAAATCCTATCTCAAGTTTGCTGTTTAGTATTTCTTTAAGCACAACATTCAGGAAATTATCAAGATTTTAAAATCTGTCAAATTTCTTAATTTTTCTATATTAGGTGGGCACAAAAACTTCCCTCACTGTTTGTTTATTTTTAATCTCCCTTAATTTTTATTAAAGTCGAAGATATTTTCACAAAAAAAGTCAATTAAAAAAATAAAACAACTATTCAGGAAATTTCCACTACATTTTTTCATTTCATCCTATAATTGAAGCTCACTGATGAAAGCTTCTGACACGCCACAGTGTGAAAGCCAGTGTGTTCTTTGGGATATTTTACTCACATTTAGTAGCTGACCAATTAAATACTCAATACAGAGGGGAAGGGGCTGGGTCAGTTTCCACGTATCAGATAGAATGGTGGGTATATGACACACTTCCTGAATGAAGCCCTCAACCACGACTCAGACTTTGGACTTTACCTTAGCAACACAAGTAATGTAAACTAATCGTATGTACCTTCAAATTAATGTCCCCCCAAAGTTGTGCATTTTTCTAAGAATTTTATTATAGGTTAAAAAAAAAGCCCACCTTTTTTTGACAACCTTAGTTTCATTATTTTCATTATATTTTATGAGTTATATAATGTAAGTAAATTAAGTTTTGTGGAAGAAAACTGAAACTTGATGTGCACACACCAACCCCTGGCCACAGGACTCTTGTCCTTGGAAACGCTGACCTCTGCCCAAGGGAACTCAGAGAAAGAATTCACTCAGCAGTAGGTAAAGCCGAAGGGTGTTTCAGAGCTCTTAGTAAGTATATGAAATCATGAAAATCTGTCTCAAGAATCCTCACCAACTGCCAACTCTGCTCCTTCCGAGAATCAGAGAGGAGGAGAAGGAAGAGGGGCGTAGTCCAAAGTGACTTTTCACCTTGACTTTACACACACACACGGAATTATTCAAAATATGGACAGCAAAAACTATGTTTGAAATGGAAAAAAGTAGGATAACCTCAGCATAATGGAAGTACATTGCTGATCTAGAACAATGGAGCAAAACAAGAGCAGTGATAAAAGATAAATGAATCATTGTCTTAAAGATGAATTGCAAGTAAATTGAAATAAAAACCACATTTGCGAATGAGGAAAAATAATCAATATAAAGTGAATTTTGTATTTTAGTAATTACTTAGGAAATTACTCCAGGATTGAGCTATAATACCCATCTCAAGTGAGTATAATGATTCAATCAGCAATAATGTAAAAAAAAAATCAATTCCATTTTGTAAAGATGGGTTCTACTATAGTAGTATCTATGTATAGTCTTGTTATGATATGCTATTGAACATCTATGCAGATAATATTCAGGCTCTTTTGTTATTTACATATGTAATTCTGTCTGGCACTACATGGTATTGACACTCACGTCGTCTCTGTTTGAGGATGAACTCTTACTATTCTTTGTTACCCTCCACAACACCCCCTACTCAAAGACTCAGTGAACATATCACTTTGAAGTAACTTTCCCATCACCTAACAACAGTATAAACACTCAAAATCATATATATCCTGCAGCCCTGTGGGCAAATAAATTCGAAAAGCAGTGGTATATGTATACTATGGAATACTATTCAGCCATAAAAAATGTAGACTTTACATCTTTTGTATTTACCTGGATGGAGTTGAAGAACATTCTTCTTAGTAAAGTATCACAAGAATGGAAAAGCAGGTATCCAATGTACTCAGTACTAATGTAAAACCAATAGATAAACAACTATACCCCCACATGAAAAACAAAATTAAATTCAAGTAGGAGGAGGAGCTGAGGTTACAGGGGAAGAACAAAGGGGATTGGTACATTCTCACCTTATGGGCACAATGTAAGTGTATGCGTGTAGACGTCCTCTGAGTGACTTTTCAACTACAATTTGAACTTTACTTAACAAATGCAAACAATGGAACCTAATCATTTGTACCTTCATATTAATCTGAAATGGAAAAAAGAGGGGAAAAAAACATATATATCCTGAAATTTTAGTAGAATGAGCACATAAGATAAATGGACTTATAAGTTTTAAATTCTTAAGAGAATTGCTGAACTATTCATGCTTAGTAAAAACAAAACACAAACTATCTCCCAAAGAGGAAAATCCACTTTAGTTTATGAAGCCCTTAATAATTTCTATATTCTTCTATATTCTAGCGATATTTGCTATTGAAAACTATTCTTCAACTCAACTCAAATTTTATACTTGGGAAAATATTACACATTTATGGACATAAAAACCAGAGGAGAAGTATATGGGTTTTCAAGGCTCCCTGTTAAGGCCTAGAGTCTGGCTTTCAGAAGGTGATAGTGACTCTGGCTCTTTGCCCCCACCAGTTTTCCATACTGAGTACAAATTTAAGTGAAATGCTGAAAAGAAAAAAAGAATAGGTGAAAAAGCTAGAAACCACAAAAGACTGGAGCAGGTGTTTAGAGAAAACAGTGCTTAATAGCATAGATTTCCACACCAGAGAGAAGTCCTGATGTCTTGATGTCTATGCCTTCCAGACCTATGATGTTAAGGGGTTTATTTATGCTCCCTGAAATTTAGTTCACTCATCTGCAATATAAAATCATCATTACTTTCCTCATCAGATTGTTATTAGATGTGATAATTTATATAATGCGTGTGATAATAGACAAGTATATATTAGCTATATTTACTCTTTGCATGTTTACAAACAGAATGCTGATGTTAATAATTTTTAAGAGAATTGTCTCCAGTAATCATGCTTCCATAGGAAGTCTTCAGCATTTATATCAGAGGACTGAGGGAGACCCTAGAAAGATACCTACCAGATATACAGATGACATAATACTGACGCAAATGACGAATTTAGTGTAGAAGCAATAGGCCAGAAAAAAATGGCCACACAGACATAAAAAAAAAATAAAATCTAATAGTGTTTAAAGTAAATATTCATATTTGGCTCTTACCCCCCACCAAAACAAAGAACTATACGTGTGCAGAATGAAGGAGAGAAGTTAATGGGAAAATACTAGGGTTTGTGAAGTGACCCCACATACTCTCTGGACGGAGACACCACTACTGTTCATTGCCACATTAGTTGGGCCCAAAATGTTCTTATCTTCTAATTGTTGGTCTTGCTTTTTATCTTTTAGAGTCTATTTTTCTTGTTATAAGTGTTCACTCCTCCTTCTACGTTATAGATTGGAATGAGTATTTTAAGTGTGTAAGATAATATACTACTTAATCATTATATTAGGTTCTATTTCCTTTCCTAAAATATCACCTAAACTGAAAGAGGAAGAACTAGAAAAAGTTAAGTATCAGATAGAGTCAGAGAAACCTATGTCTGGATTCACATGTACACAAATACTGCCAGATTTTGTCATTTGCGAGCTATGTGTCTTGATTATGTAACTTCTGTCAGGCTCAATTTTCTACTCTATAAACGGAGGCAATAATCTGATAGACTTCGTGTGATGCATTTAACGTTTTAAGAAGGCACATTACAATACTGAACTCCCTTCCTTCTTCACAGAAAGCAGGTTCTAAGATGATTTTTCTCTCGAGTCCACTCAGTACTTTTATATTTTAAGTCATTATTTTCAAAATGAGTTGTTAATAAGAGATGAAATACCTTATGATGAGCCAACCTTGATATCTTGAGTTTTAAGGTGAGCACTACATTGAAACAAATAATCAGTGTAGAAAGAGGATTATCAGAGACAGTGAAAGATACGGGCTTTATATATAAATAAAATGCTTAAAGAAGCAAATGATAGTAGAACCGGAAAATGAAACTTGATTCAAGATAGAGCTAGACATAAAACTTACCTTCTAATGGTTTAAAGAATGACATTCAGTAGGGTGAGTCTATGCTGTAAATGCCAGAAGTAAGACCAAGGGTGAAAGTCACTAAGGGATTAATTTGAGTTTACTATACATCGCAATTGTTTACTATAAACAAGAATTTAGAGCTGGCAAACCTCAGGGATTAGATGACAATTATTTTTCAAATATGCCATAGAAATGTTCCTGCAGTGAGTGAAACCAGATAAGCTGAGCAGGACAGCATTTATTTGGGATATAAAGGTGCAAAAATATTTTATGTCTAATTATAAGTCTGTGTGAGTCCATTATTTTATAATGGATGTCACAGAACTTCTTGAAATTTGTAAAAGAGCAATTGCAATGGCAATTGTGGAATCTCTGTTTTAGTTCATTTTGTGCTGCTATAATGGATACTGAGGGCTGGGAGTATGGATTACACATTTTCTAATGGCAGCTCTGCATCTTACCAGTACTGTAACTTAGGAAAACTTATTTTATCTTTCTGACATTCAATTTAATGTCCTATAAAACTATAAGGCTAGATAATTGGATACCTAAGTTTGTCACAGTTCTGGAGGCTTGGAAGTCCAAGGTCAAGGCACTAGTATCTAGTGAGGGCCTTTTCACGGTCCTCATAATGCAGAAGAACAGAGATAGGCACTATATCCTCAAGTGAGAAAAGAATGAAGAAGCTAGCCGAACACTGCATAGAGAGTCTTTCATGAGAGCCTTGATGTCATTTGCAAGAGAGGAGCCCTCAGGGTCCTATCACCCCTTAAAGGACCCCCTTCTTAATGCTATAACATTGGCAAGACCTAAAGTGTAAAGGGGACAGATTTAAACTATAGTACTCTGTGTTTGGATAACTTGAAATATACACTTTTAAGGCATATATGGCTTTGACTCAAGTACCTTCACCACTGAAATAGCAGGACTCTAGGCTTCTCTCAACATGTTTCCAAGTGATATCCAGGAGTAACCAACAATATGGCTTGCTGTAGTCAATCGAACCTGTCAGTAGTAATCACCACCATGTCTCTGTCCTGCTCTTACTCTCCTAATCTGGCTCATCTGAATACAAATGCACTGAGCAAACCCGAGCAGCTTCCCAGCAACTGCCACCTGTGTTGGACACATCATGTCCCATCATTCATGAATGCCACGTCCAGAAGTTCCTGATGCTGAGTATTGTGACCTTCGATTCTCTGCAGAAACAATACCATCTGCCCTACCTCTAAGCCATGCTTTATCTCATGATCCCTGAAGTAGCCGTTCCCAAGCCCCAAATCTTCCCAGAGTCCCAACAATGACATTAGGCCTCTTCCGCTACCACTACCCATCAGTTCAAAATAGTACCAAGAAGCTGCTTTGGAGTAACCTTCACAACTTTTTTTCTTTCTTTTTCATCCCTTTTTTTTCTTCTTACTTATTTCCCTGCTCTTGGGAGGAAACAAGAAGAATGAATTCTGTGTCTAGTTTTTAGTCGCTAAATAAAAGCATCAGTGCATACAACCAAGTAGATTTGGTTGGGTTTAGATCTGTGTTGGGAATGCAGGAGGCAGTATGCAAGAGACGATATTTACAAAAGGGGAAATTGTTGCTTGTTTTACCAGCAGCTGGCCCAAATGCTCTGTTTCATATTTTTTTCCCAAGAGGAAGGTAAATTGCAAAAACTTTTAAGATAACTTCAAATAACTTACATATTATAATTTCACAAAGAGTTTTCTTTCATGTACTATAGAAATAGGCCATTAAATTTGCATGTCTAAAGGAAATTTTCAGTAATTACGTAGCTTAAGCACAATTAGTACATCAGCCCATGTAACAGCAAGAAAAAGGAGGCCAAAGCAAATTACCCAACGTTGTTTCAGTGGTTGTCTTAGGAATAAATCTATCTATTTAAAGAGCTATACCTATATTTTAAACTGAATTTATAGTATGCAACAATGAATTCCATTAATCTGTTTTTAAGGGGCTTATTTGGTTAGTCTCCAGGGGTGAAAGTATGCTGCTCTTACACAGAGACTGATTTAAGAGTCCCCTTTTGAGAGAAAAACTGGAGATAATATAGTTAGTATTCCAATAACAAAGGAGTATTATATTCCAGACATAAGAATTACATATTTTAATGCTAGCTCTGCATCTAATTAGTATTATAATTTTAGAAAACTTACTTTACCTTCCTGAGATTCAATTTAATATTCTATAAAACAAGATAACTAGATGTCTAAGATTCCATTGAGTTCTGAAGAAAAAAATATATATATTATTCTAAGCCACAAACATTTGGGGGTTTTTCACAGAAATGTTTTTATTTTAATGTTTCTCTTCTAGAGAAGGAAGACTATTTCTTTTAATTTCTTACCTTCTATTCCCATGAAATTAATTAAACTCAGTAAAACAGTAATTGAGTTAACCAAATGTTTTCAGTGTCTATCGCTTTGACTATTATGTGACAAAACAAAATTCTGTTGCCATAATTTTACAAAGTCGAACCCTTTCTTTCTACCTAGTCTTTCCAAGTAGAGTATTCCAAAAGCAAGATTTATGAAACTGTCTGGTAGAGAGAAATTCAGTTTTACAAAACAAAAGTTCTTCTTAAGCATTTCACTGAATAGTGTCATGAGCTTGTGAAAGGAATTTAACTATTAATACTATCTCCCATGGCCAGGCACAGTGGCTCATGTCTGTAATCCTAGCATTCTGGAAGGCCAGGTAGCTGGATTGCTTGAGCTTATGAGTTTGAGACCAGCCTGAGCAAGAGAGAGACCTCGTCTCTACCAAAAAGAGAAAAACTAGCTGGGAGTCATGGTGGGCACTAATGGGAATGTCAGCTAATGGGGAGGCTGAGGTAAGAGGATCTCCTGAGCCCAAGTGTTTGAGGTTGCTGTAAGCTATGATGATGCCACAGCACTCTACCCAGGGTGAAAGAGAGAGACTCTGTCTTGAAAAAAAAAAAAGTCATGGCTAGCAAACTTTTATGCAGAGAGTTCTATTGGTACAGAGATTCTTTTCAAGGGTTGGATATAGTCCTGGGTAAAAGATAGGAGTCAGACAACCCTGAACCAAAAGATCAACATGAAAGGGCACAGATGAGTTCAACAGCTAAATAACAGTTCAGCAAAGAAAAAGCAAAAGACCCTAGTCCATAATGGAAATATTCTTGACATTGTCTTAATCTCACTTCTACTTATTGATTAATTTCTGTCACCATAGGCCCCATTCTCACCTTTTACTCTTGTGGATTCCCTTATCCTTACATAACAGAAAAACTAAATGTTTTATGAAAATTCTTCTTATGTAATGAAAAAAGGAAAGCATGTGACGTGAAACCAGGTTGCCGCGTGAGGTGGTGAGCAGGTTATTTAACAGTTCCGAAATCAGTTAATATCCATGAACCCTATTTTCCTTCTTTGTAAAATGAGGATAAAAACAATTATTCCAACATTATAGACTTATTATCACCTTAAATGAGCAATTGCTAGTGAAAATTATCTATACATTATTATCATATATGGCAAAAATGTTCATTTTGTTAAAACAAGCTTTCATTTTTTTTTAAATACTCAAAGTCCAATATAATAATTTTAATTCATACCTCAAGAAAATCATGAACAACCATCCCACTGAGAACAGAACTGGATAAAATATAATAATCACCCTCATAAAAGGTACACAGTATCAAGAATTACTGGATTAAAGTAGAGGGGAAATGAAAATCAATAGATAAATAAATAGGGGAGCTGCTTTTGGCTAGAGGGCATTTGCAAATTGTGCCACATTTCAATTTTCATTCTCAAAATAATCTGAAACACAAAAGAGCTGCTACTTTCAGAGTAAAAGTGGAATCAAAGTCAATCAGCCTTCAACATGACATGTGCCCACAGTTCACACTTCAGAGCCGTCCAGCAAACCTCAGACTTTGATCTTAGTTTGAGATGGCTTTGACTATGCAATGTCCAGGTACCTGGGTATTTATACTCAACTTTTCTCTGGAGGAAGTTACATCAGGCTGGAGCTCAAGTACCATGGACAACAAACATTCTAGCAGAAGCACAGGAGGAAACCAGAGAACCAGAGGAAACAAAGAAGAACAGTTTCAAGTACTGAAATCATCAGAATAAGAAACAATAGTGCTCAAGTAATAAAAAGTTTAAGGTATCTGCAGAAAAACAAAACTCTAAACAACGTCACCGTGCGTTTGAGAACAAATTACTGCCTTAAGAAATGAAAACAGCAATAACTGAAGCAAAGGCGCAAACTCCTAACACCGTCGCCTTGTGGATTAGGATTTCAGCATAGGAATTTGGTGGGGGGACACAAACATTCAACTCACAGCAAACATCTACCTGAAAAATCGTACAAGTCCAAGAATGTTCCATGTGTATACTTTGTTTATTTGCCTTTTTTATGTGGGTAATAATATAATGCAATTACAAAACATTGCCTTTTCCACTTCCATTACAATATTTATGTACAGTTCATGTGTATGAATGCATAGTCACAGTAACAATATATTATATAATTGCATAATAATAAGAGCTACCATTTATAAGGTGTTTCTGTGTGATCTTCACTATATTTCACTTTTAAAAATACATGATTCCATTTCTTTACAACAGTGTAGATGTCCTCAATCCTATTTAAAGATAAGGAAAGTTAGTACCAACATCACACTTCTTGTCGGTAAAAGAGCTAGGATTAAGGCTCTGGTCTATCTGACTTCCAAGTACATCCTCATAATCATTTTGCTCCTGTTTTATTTTGTTAATGTGTTCCTTTCATGTTTGAAGAAACTACGGGTGCCACACAGGGAAAGTGCTTTATGAAATGCTGCCATAACAGTTATAAGTCATATTTATTAAGCAGTGAGCTATTTCTGTACATTACCTAAGACTTCAAGAATAATAATTTATAATTATTTGATCAATTGATTTTAATTAAGCAGTCAATTTGCATTCATTAGTTAAGTTTATGTTTAATTTGATTTTTTAAGTTAGAGATAACTGCTTCGCACATGTTTTCTATTAGAAAGATCATAAATACTGCCAACATCGATCTACTGGTATTTTCAAATTTTCACAAGGTTATTTGCATTTGAAAATCTGGAGAGAGACTGTGATTACCACTCCGGTCCTTGTGCTTTATCACACACCACCATTACCGGCAACATGAAAGCCTTTACCATTTCCAATAAAGGCCCAGGAACACAGAGGTCTGCAGTGGTGCACTTGGAAACGATCCTGAGAAACGGCATGTGTAGTGATTACTTCTTTTCTTTGCCTCCTATTTATGCAATGAAATGAAAATTTCATAAATTTGAGAAATGTGACATGTTAGAAAAAAGTACTCCTAAAGGTAGTCTGCATCTAATCAAAAAAAGGTATTCATGAAATGTATTTAGAAGTCAAGGATTTGGATCTCTGAGCACACTTCACCATGTGAAATAAATTGTTACTTTATGTCAAGCTCCCTAGAACGGGCCTCAACCTGTGGTAACGCAGTGCTTCTGAATTTATGAAGTTCTCAGTACCATGTTGCGGTGGGGATGGGGGTGCCTGTTTCAGATGTGAACCCGCTTCCAGGCATGGTTGGAATCACGAAGACCCCTAATTCTTGAGAACTTAGGGAGGGAGCGGCCCTGGAAAGAATCAGGCAGGTAAGCAGAAGGATGATTTGAATGAGTCTGGTCATGTTGTTTGAGAAGGTCCAGAACAGAGGCAAGTCAATAGGAAGTTCAAAGTCCTTTAACTAAAATGTCTGCAGAAGGATGTCCCAGGTCTGATGTGCTGTCAAGACTTCAAGAAGAACCTAAATGTCATGAAGAGAACAGGCATGAAGAGATTATTCTGAAGGGCAGTCGCCTCAAAGGCGCTGCGGGTACTGAGAGGTCCTCCTGGAATCAGCTTTCTTTGCTTTCATGGAATCAGTTCCTGACGGGGGACCAATCCTGAATGGAATAGGGTTGACATCCTGTCGAGAGAAGAGAGAAATCTGAGGGGAGGGAGCTGGCCAGAGCTGCCTCTCTTCCCGGCACATCTCCTCCCCTCACAGAGAAACCTCAGCTTGCTGTTTCCAACCCTTCTCTTTTGCCAGTACCATTCAGACACATCACACTCTGGGAATGAGAGAGCCTGCATGAATGAGAACAGCAGGCTTCACGGAATATGCCTGTCACTCATTCATTAGTTCTTCCTCAGAAGACACCAATGATCACTGAGATGGTGAAAAACACTGGGATGGATGGACAATGAAATCTGCTTTCGACCATTTAAGAAGTTTACATATTCGTGCCAATAATAAAACATGTGGCAAAATAATGAAAATTTCAGTTAAATGTGGTGAGTATAAATGATGCAACAGAGCTGAAGAAGATGAAAGATCACTTCGCCCGCCCGGCCCACACACACAGAGCAGATCTTATTAATATGAATGCAGGTTAAGCAAATCTTCAGAATCTATGTCTCTTATTTTAAAACATTGGAGCTTTGGTTTATTTCTTTAAACTTATATTTCTGAGGATTAGTGATTCTATTCTTCGCCACTGCAATGGAATGTGTAAATTCCATTGCCATTTAAAGGGTCTAAATACCCCCTTTATAGCTTCTCTCCCATAATGAGGCTGGACTCCCCATTACCTTTTTATTTACATTTCCTCCTCGTTAAGAAACAAAATTAAATGTTAGCCTGACTGTTGTTTCCGTGAGGTTAACAAAAGTCTGAGTCTTTTTTAAACTTTCTGTCTCTTGTTCATTTTATGTTCATGTCTCCTGTCAGCAAATATAATTTCCTTTGTTGCCATGGGCTATTTGCATAGGTCTTAATACAATTCCGGTTTGGGGGTATTTCAACTGTATCTCTGCAGAGCTTGCTGCTCTCCTAAAAGCATCCCCTTCATACTTAAGGATTTAGTAACCTCAGTCTCCTCACTGCATCCATTCTCCTTCCTTTTGTACGTGTTCTTTTAAATGCTATCCTCAGAAAGCTCTGTGTGTATTCTAATTATTCACTTTGCCTTTTCTCTTCTGTGGAAGTGTCAATTTTTTGTAGAATTCCACTGTAGATAATTCATTTGCATTATATTTTGTTTCATTGTGTTTTTGTAATTAGAAAATGAATATAGAATCACTGTAAAATCATTTCTCAATAATACAGATGTTTAGAAAATAAAAAGGTAACTTTCCTCTGTTCCTATAACAACCCCAAGCCCAGAGGTAGTTGTCATTTCTACTTTGAAATTTCTGTATCACTTCCTAGTGATAGTGGTATTTAAAAATGTCAGAAGGCCGAGCACACAGTGGCTCCCACCTCCGATCCTAGCACTCTGGGAGGCCAAGGCAGGTGGATCCTTTAAGCTCAGAAGTTCAAGATCAGGCTAAGCAAGAGCAAGACCCCGTCTCTACTAAAAATAGAAAAATTAGCAGAGCATTGTGGCAAGCACCTATAGTCCCAGCTACTAAAGAGGCTGAGGCAAGAAGATCACTTGAGCCCAAGATTTTGAGGTTACTGTGAACTATGACACCAGGGCACTCTACCCCAGGTGATAGAGAGAAACTGTGTCTCAAAAGATAAAAATAAAATAAGATAAATTTAGACCAAGTTTTTGATTTTACTGTTAACTATTACAAAATGGAAATAGAACACATGTTATAGAGAGAATGTGTGTCTCAAAAGATTATAATAATTTTTGATAAATTTTTAAATGGCAAAAAATATTTTATCTGAGTTCTAATTGCCAGAACTATCTATAACTTTAGTCTGCCTTTTGATTCTTAATTTATAAACCATGTCATAATAACTGAAACAATTACAGTGCATAGTGCTATTGTGCTAAAAATAGGGCATGATGCTTGGTAATGGTACTTCAACTGGCCAGTCTGTGTTGCCATGGAATCCTTGTTCTTCGTGATACAGCCAGAGGATGTGTAACCTAAAAGGGGGGTTACGCTGATGTCACCCTATCACAACTGGAATGGCATACGTATCCAGGATTATCACTCATGGATATGCTCTGATGGTTAAAGCTATTTTTAAATCAATGAATTGTTCAAGTATTATGCATTGTTCAATATATGTATGTACATTCAAATTTTTTTTATTTATTATAGTGCACTGTGAATTTGAAATACCTAAATATCATAAATAACGTTAAACTAATACATGGCAAATCTTGACTATAGTGGATAAATGATACATATGTATCAGCGGGGCTTTTAAAAAACAGCATTTTTTGTGGGATTGTTTTCAGGTCAATAAATGCACACCCTTGCATTACACAATTTGATAACTGCGTGGTATTTCACAGTTTGTATATTACTTGTGATTCTAACAGGAAACACATAGGCAGGGTTAAGGGAACTAGTAAGGGACAGTGAAATACCAGGTATTTAACAGCAGAAAAATGAAATTACCACCAATAGGCCTGAGGAAACAGGGAGAGAATGTTCTTTGTTCCCAGAACCCAGTGAGCTGTGGCAGTGTGAGGCTTGCCCAGACTTTTGGGGAAGAGAGATCCAGTCACTAGCAACCACAGGATAGCAAAGAAGTAGCAGAAGAGAAATACCAGGCTACCCTCTCACTTTCCAATCCTGTTCACGCCCCCACGAGCTAAGGGAACCCGAGCTCAGCCTCCCAGAAATCAGAGCAGGACAGAGAGTGGATACAGAGGGGCAGTCACAGAAGAAGTATTGCACACGTGTAAGTGTCTTTCTAAAAATTTATATGGACCACCTGCTGTGTGCCAGGCCCGGGGAATCCAACAGTGAATCAAGCAGACAAATGCACTGCTTTCAAAAGAGCTTACAATTCTAGAGTGCGGGGAAAACAATCTAACATTTATACACGTACAGTGCCAACATTGTTCAAAGTGCTTTCCGTATGGTTCCTCATTAAATAAATTGATAGCACAAAATTTTTAACCATTCTATAATGTTGGAACATTATATACTGCACCCCAACATTGTTCTCTTTTTTACTATTTACCAACCACGGCAAAGTGAATTTTCTTGAGCAGCCTTCTTTGTGCACAAGTGTAAGTGATTCTGGATGTACTAAGGCAAAAGAAAGGCATTTTTTTAAGTTGATAAGTTCAGTCTCATAACTCAAAAAAACTGCCTCAATTCGCATACTCACCAATAACGGTGCCGTTTTCCCCAGACACTTGAAATGACTCACTATTACCTCATTTCTTTTCTGCAATCATCAGAGCAGGAAATGGCACATCATGTTTTAATGTTTTCCGCTAATTACCTGTGACATTAAACATGTCATTTTATATTTATTCACAATTACTATTTCTACTTATGAATTACCTGTCATATTGTTTTCTCAGCTATTTATTAGGCTTCTTGTCTGTTCTTACATTAACATTTTAAAAACATACTATGATTAGTAATCTTTTATATGTTATATGTTTTCATTACCTATTCATAATAAAAATAGCCTATTTTTTTTTGTTCTATGTTTTTTCTTGCAATCTATTGCTTCTCTTTAAAGCTATCTCTCATTTTACAGAACATTTTGTACTGAGTGGGTTATCGTTCTTAAGTATTTCTTTTATGGCTCTGGAATTCTGAGGTCTGACATTTAAGTTCGAGAACTTATCCTAGAAAATGTGCTACGTTCCTCAATGCTGAATATAACTGTGGTCACCTTTGAGGTGCTCCTCTTGGGAAGCTACGCCCAATGTTAGCATGTAGTCCACCCTTCAATGCAATTTTGGAACTCTTTTTCTGAAATGGCCATCAGAGCTGTTGTCATATTACCCTTCAAGTCCTGAATGTCACAAAAATGTCTTCCTTTCAATATTTCCTTTATATTCAGGTAAAGAAAAAATTCACTGGGGGCCAGATGAGGTAAGTAGGAAGGGCATTGCAATATTATTTAATTACTGACAATTCTGATGCCCACCTGACAAATTTTTGCAATGTTTTCATCAGTGCTGTCCCTGCATTTTCATCAAGCTGTACTTCCAAAGTTTGTTGAGAAAAAGACTTAGAACTTCCAAGGAGCAGATCTTTACAGGAAGGTAGCAAGACCTCTCTCCCAATCCCTTCACCCACCCGCTCCAGTTCATCAGAAGATCTGATTAGCAGGAAGGAGAGAAGGAGTAAAGAAACCAGGAGAGGAAAAAGCGAGATGCCAACCAGACTTCCTTCCTTAGACGTTGCCCACAGTAGGACCCACCAAGCAAAGGGAGTGATGCCTCAAATAAAGGTGAGGACATAGGATGGGAATTTTAATGGCTGGATTGAGACTCTGAAAAATTACTATAAACAGGAAGTATTTGTGGTAAATCATGAGGTTACTGTGCCTGGAAAGGTAGAAGAAATTGCCTCACCGAACAATTTTAAAAGGATCAGGGGAAGCAAATTTGAATGGCTTTATGACTACACTGCCGGTTCACATGAAGGTTGTATCTGCTTGATCTGATGATTTCTGGAGAAACCGTTAACATCTCTCATTAAGGTTGTCTTTACGCATCCTTACGTGTGCAAGAGGCTTGCTTTACATAAACTAATGCTGCCAGGAGGATGAAGGTTCCTATTTTATACGTTCCTAGTAAAATAGTCCTTGCGTTCTACTTAAATAAGCCTCTTTCTTCAAATAAATAATCTTCACATAGAATTCCACTTTTCTTATACTGATAATGTCAGACCCATTTTTGAAAATTAATTTTACTTCTTTTTTCATCCTGCTTTTTTAAACTTTCTTTTTGTTTGGGATATGTCTCTTGAAAATAGCAATTAAGTAATATTTGAGTTCTCTATTTGTTCTTACTCTGGTTTTCTCTGTTTAACTTTCATTTTTGATCCGCAGGTATCTCTTTCATAGAAGACTTCATATATGTTTTGGTTACTTTTGATGCACTTTTTTGTTTATTTTTTTATTTTTAAATTTTTTTATATAATGAAACTTAAATGCAGTAAACTATTTTAGGGGACTAATTTACCATGTGATATTGTTACATACTTTGTTCTATTCTTAACCTTTGGGTCAAGATTCTCTTTTCCAAGGAGGTAGGTGCATAACTCAACATAATATAAGAAAAACTTGTTCGTATGTGTGGCTGTGCAGGCTGAAGCAAAGGAACACAGCATAGTTGCCCTCAGTATGGACAGACTATGAGCGTCTTAAACAGAGTCAAGGTAATCTCCCCACCGTTCTGTTACCAAATTTAGCTTCCTTTCTTTGTTATTGATGGCTTTGGGCTCGTATTCTTGTAACTCTTAATCTTAACGGGGACATAAGAATCATTTTTCATTGCAGGAAAGGATTCAGATGTGCCCAGTTTTGATTATGTTAGAACGATAATTATTGCTTGGGAGTTGGGTCACCATGCCTGGGAAGAGAGATTGTGTTAATAAAAGGACAAAGAAGGAATTACAGTACAAAATATTTGCACTAGGCCTCAATGATTCTGGGTCAATCTAATTTTCTCTATTAGTTTAGATATTTTAAAATTTGTATGTATTACTTAGTGACTTCTATTACAAACTGAACACACATATATGTGTTGATTGTCCTACTTATATCTTGAATGTTTCGGTGTCTGTGTCCAATTCCAAATGCCACAGAAACATTAGCAGGCCCTTACGTCCCTTCAACCCCCTTCCACCTTGGTAATACCTGAGCTGTAAAAGGTTCATCTTCTTTTCAATTTTATGTTATACACCAACAATTATTTGTCTTAACCATGGTCTTCATGTCCCATTAAGTTTCAATAATATTACTTTTGTATTTACCTTTCTGTTGAAATCATCAACCCAGAAAGTGGTGTTGAGTTTCATTAATATGGCCAGTAGCAGAAATTGCTTACGGTGAATTTCCAGAGAGGTTATTAGTAGAAAATCTAGTTATGGTAGATGGTTGTTTGCATAGTAAACATGTACCTAAAAACTCTAAGGGATACTGAGTCTCTGAATAAATAAATTATACTCCAAGTGCTGTATCAGAACATCTAATTCAGAAAGCTCTATTAATGACAGAGGCTATAAGTTAAAAGAGGCCAAGGGCTTTGCATCAGACACTCAGTGAGAAAAGACAGACTGACCCCTAGAAACTTGGGTCCTGAAATACATATCATAATCATAGCCTCTTTGCTGCAAATCCATAAGTATATAACTTGTAAGACAGTGAGAAAAACAGGACTGAAAGTATGTATATTTTTATTTTTTTCCCTTATGGGTTCTAAGATAACTGGTAGAGATTATGCTTAGGATTCATGTTCTACATTTTCACTTCAGAGGTTTTCCTTTTCAGCTAACCTGCCTTTTATATGCATCTGGTGTGGCTGTTATGCTATGGAATTAATGTCTTGTACCTAGGGCATAGAGGAGAAAAAAAGTAAACAGATTTGAGTTACCTCTGCAAAGCAGAAAGTGCACACAGCCGTATCTCCACGTCCTGAAAGAGCAGAAATCCCTGCAGTGTCTAGAAAGCCTGCTTCTGGGCTTCAGGAGGCCCTTACCACTGATCATCGATGCTAGCAACTGTGGACCCTGGAAGCAAGTGTCCCTTTAAGGACTGAAATTGCATGTGCTGGCGACCATGATCCAGAGATCCTGCCACTTGGAAAGCCCTCTCCAAGCTCACATTAGTAATCTGGATCAGGTCTGTGTCTGCTATGCCAACCTCATTACTGCCAGGAAGGAAGCAGCTTCTCAAATGAAAGGAAGATAAATAAGCTTCTTTGTCATACCAATTCCAGACAAAAATAGCTGAAATGTTACTTAATAGGAAGCAAATTGCTGTAGAGGTTCTGAGCTTGTCATTTTCAGGACTCTGCGTCTAGGTGCTCAGGTTCCAAAAAGAGCATAAGATACAACATGCTGAATGGAGAAACATCAATGGCTCCATTTTATGGAATAATACTTAATTTCACTTTCAATCTTTAGCTACAGTTTAGATTTGATAGCAATTTTATGTCAATTATTTGAATATTCTTTTACACACAGCCACTCAAATAGGATGGGGACATTTCTAGAGTTAACGAGACCCAGAAATGATTTTTGTTGAAAAGATCACTCTCTTTCTGCAAGCACCAAATAGCAATAGCTATTACAACATAGGCATAATCATGACAAGTGAAACATCAATTTCATAATCATGAAATTCTGGTTACTTTCCTCTATCCACTTAATCTGAGATTTCATGTTTTTCTGTGAAGTTAAAGTAACTCCTGTGTTTGCTATTTTGTACCTTGCATTTGAACTTCAGTACTTGGTGTACTTGTTTTAGGTTAGGATAGCATAACTTCAATGATACCTGAAGATATCTTTAGTGGTTATTTGCTCCTAGTAACTGAGAATGTCTGTAGAGTGATTGCAGCCAGCAACCTTAAAACAGGATATGGGCCATTCTTATGGAGGCCATGAGACCGGACAGATAATGTATAGGAACTCAACTATTAATCAAGAACTTAAATGAACAAGTAACTTGTTCTCTGATTTCTGCTACCTTTTCCTTCTGAAATTGATATTCATGGACCATGTACCCTCCTCTTCTTGCTGAAGGGATCAGCAAGACTTGTCCTATGTCACATATATCCGGAAAGGTCAGCTGTGAATATTTGCAGACAGACAGATCATAACTTCTGAATTTGTGATCTCTTTGATTTTTCCTTCCCCAAGTAAACCTAGGCTACTCTGTGACTCTATGTTTCATCTTACATCAGTGTCCCAGTAAGAGCATCTTTTGTCTACATGCATTATAAGCCCTCAATGACCAGTGGCTCTGTCCTGCTCATTTCTAAGCTGCTGGACACAGCATAGATGGCCAGCAAAAACTTGTTGAATTCAACAATTCAAAAAACCAAAGTGGACTAGATAGAGGCAGGTTGAATGGTGCCTTGGAATATTTCTTACTCCCTTGACCTTTCATGAGTGATTTATTAATTGGAAAGGAATGAGCATGAGCATGTTATTTGAAGTTTGCTACATTTGCGTTTAAATTTCAAAGCTATTATTTGTCCATGGTGTGATTTAAACTTCTCGAGTTTGCTTCCCTTATCTTTCAGATGGGATAATAATGCCTCTTTTATAAGATTGTTACAGGATTACACTAACTATCATAAAACTCTTGAACATTAGATTTGTCATATACATGAATTTCCCCTACCTAAAAATAAAAACACTAGTATTTCCATTTTTAGCATAACTATATTCATGAAGGATTTTTGAATTTTATTAATACCTCAGGTCTTAGAAGTTATCAAACTACAGAGCTGTAATGGAACCATAGACACTGTGAGATATAGTGGTTCTCAACTAAAAGCAAAATCCTTCCAGGAGATTCACAACTGAAACATAAGTCGGGATATTGTAGTTGAAGCAAAGGTAGAGATGATTGAGCCCCATCTTTTTATCTTCTCCTCTTGGCTCATTCATTGAAGATCAACTAAGAAGATCCCTGAATTTCTAAGACTCCACAAAACACATTTTTGAAATCCAATGGATGGTGCAGTTCCCTCATTTTATAAATGGATAAGTCATTATATTACCCCTTCAATGTCACACAACTCATTAATATCAGGGCTGTGTCAAGAACTGGCCCTTTTTATTTCCACTGGGGTACTTTTTCCACTTACCATAAGGCCACAAGGACCCACTATGGAAAGGACGGTTGGTCCCACACTGATCTTTTCAGCCCAAACACATCCAGATAACAAGAGTGACAACAATAACTAATTTTTTGGAAATGTACTATATTTCAAATACCATCCAATGTATTTTAGAGTTGTTGTTTAATATAAACATTGCAACAACTCTGTGATTTGAATAATATTATTATTCCCACTTCATGATAAAGAAATTAAGTATGAGAGTCAAATAAGTTGCTTTTAAAGTTACCCAGAAAGTAACTCTCATGATCTGTGCTAAACTCTATAATCTTCACTACAACAAAGTCCATACTGAAACATCAACAAGAAATAATGCTACTAAGAAAATAGATATAACATTGGATATTTGGAAATTTCAGGGCTAAACAAAGACATCAACTGATTCTATTTAGGATAAAGCATTTACATACATAAAGGTTTTCTACTGTACATATTAAAAAACATATATATTCATTATTTTACTCTTCTTTAGAAATTATATTCTTGATAAAAAGTTCTTGATAATCATTACTTTTAATTTATGCTTGCATTTCTCGAATGCATATAAATGTTACAAGTCTTTATTTCCTAAGAAGAATCTAAATTGAGTCATTATTTTTCTAAGAAAGAGTTTTTGATCCATGGAAGTACACTAATATTGAACATTTTTTATGTATTTGTTTATTTGTTTGTTTTTAGAGACAGGGTCTCACTCTGTCATCCAGGCTGGAGTACAATGACATAATCATAGATCACTGTAACCTCTAATTCCTGGGCTCAAGCAATCCTCCCACTTCAGCCTCCCAAGTAGGTAGGACTACAGATATGTGCTGCTATACTTGGTTATTTTAAAAATCTTTTTAAATTTTTTTGTAGAGATAGGTTCTTGTTAGGTTGCCCAAACTGATCTCAAACTCCTGTTCTCAAGTGATCCACTCACTTCAGCTGCCCAAAGGGTACACTTTTAAATAGCAAAGTAGTATAATTGTGACTTAACTAGTTGTCATAAGTTTATCTAAATTTACATTGCAAAAGATCATTTTCACAGGAAATTGAATGATGAGTACTTTTACTTTCACTCCTGTACCAATTTTTGTTTGTATAACTCCAAAATTGTCAGTGTTAAAAGTCAAATACTTAATCAATAAATTCTGTTTACATGGATTATTTTATTGTATTCATTCATTTTTGCTTTTCTAGTGCAATGTATACTTATCTTAGTTGTATATTGATCGTATATTTTAACGTTTAGAAATTCTTGTGGTTCCTTCGTGCTTAAATTCCCCTGGGTAGCATAAAAGGCCCATCGCAATATGACTTTAGACTCATCTCTCAACTTCCTCCCACTTTTGCCCTCTTCTCCAAACACAGTGAGTTTCAAGATATCCCCATGTACTGTATCCTCTTTCTTATGTGCCCGTGCTTTTGCACATCTTCCAGATTCAATCTCTATACACCTTTCTCCATCTGTTAAACCATTTCTTCTTCAAGAATTAATTGAAATGTCACTTCCTACACCCTCAGATAATTAGTTCCTTACTCCTCTGCACTGCTACTGTATTCTGCTCATAAAATTATTGTAAAATTTTGGTTATCTTATAATTGACTTCCCCATCGATCTGTCTATCTAACACAAGCTTCCAGACAGTAGGGATCACCTCCTATACATCTTTGTTTCCCCATAGATCTGCAGAGCACTAACAAAAACATTCTAAATATTTCTAAGTTGTCTTTTGAAGCCTGTAAAGTGTAGCCTAGATGTTTTAATTCCCAATTTTCAGGTGATAATATGAGGTTCCAATAACACTGGGCAAATTAAACCCACAGCTGGCGTCAGGTAACTGACATTCTGACAACAGACGTGGGGCCTTCCCCAGTCTACCAATGAATTTCAGTCACACTTCATATTTCATGGAAATGCATCCCTATTAAAAAATCACTGTGAAGACCTCTTTGCCTCTTTGCCTACTTGCCCTGGCAATGGAGGCCCATTTGTTGTCTATGGCAAACTTATCTTGCGTTGTAAGCCTGTAACTTGCTCGTACTCTATAAAGCCACCTTTCTCTTCCTCCAGAAACTTTGTTCTAAGCTTGCCTTTAAAAAATCGCTATGAAATAAACCTTCCTTTTCCAAAGAAAGAAGAGATATCCCCTGTCAGCTACGTATATTTTCTTAGGAGTTATATGAGGATGTATTTAAGACTACTATATATTCTTGGTGCAAACAGATTTCCTGTCATCATATTAATAAAAAACTTTATTAAAGTATGAATACAATAAAAAATGCATGTATATGAAGTATACAATTTAGTAAGTCTTGACACATGAATATGTCTAAGAAACTATCAACACACCAAGATAATAAACAAATCCATAATCCCCAAAAGCTTCCTCATGCCCCTATATACTCTACCGTACTCTGCCCCCATCTCCAAGAAACCAGATATGTTTTCTGTCCCTATAAATTAGTTTGCTTTTTCTGAAGTTTTATATAAATAGAATCTTATAGTATGTACTCGGTACTCTTTTATTTTTTTGTTTAGCTTTCTTTACTCAATATAATTAGTTTGAGACTCATCCATTCTATTGTACATATCAATAATAATCTCCAAAGTCACTTCTTGATGGACCTGCTATGATTTCAAGGAGGAGACGCCATATTTATCTACTATCTTAAAATACTACTGTCATCAATTCACATTCATCATATTACCCTAACTCTTCCTCGTGTTCTCAGGCCATCAATCACAGTTCTTTCCTTAAGTTGGCATTTGAGATATAAATTTCTAAATTCAAGCATGTCTCTTAGGAAAGAAAATTGAATATCTGCCCCAAGAATATAGGGAGGAAAAGTCATTTTATGACTTGTTCCAACCCATAAGTCTTCCAACCTTCCGTCAATGCTATTTGTAGTTGATTATAGTACATGGCATTCTCTGGGACCAGTGCTGACTCTCTTGTCTTCTAATTGATCTTAATATTCTTTCATTTCTCTGTAATATAACTAATTTTCGTTCCTTCACTTTATCCATCAACTTAGCAGAAAATTCTCCCCAAATACTTCAACTAAGTCACTTCTAGGGGAATCTTCTCATTGCCACTGGTCATGATTCATATCTTCATTTCCCGGCATTATTTCTCCACAAATTAGTCCTTTGGCCACAATGTAATACCATCATTCCTTCCTGGAGCATGCTTTAATTTGTCTTTGACTTTCAGGGAAAGAAATAATATGATGGTTTTGGAAGAATATTTTTGTTTTCATCTGCAATGCTCTTTCCCTTTCAGCCTTATTTTTGCCAATCATTTTTCTAGACTTACTTTGAATTCCTTTCTGAATTTTCCCAAATCAATCCATTTGAATCTCTCCTTTCCATGTGCTCCCAAAGGACTTCATTTACATCATCATTAACATATGTGGTTTGTTAATGTTGGGGTGGGGGAAGTATGCATAAGACTATTTTCCTGGTGCTTGTAAGCTCTCAAATGACAGTTTTGAATCTTTTGACAATGCCTTGCACCCTCGGAATACTCAAAAAATATTGTTTCGGTCTCCCTCCTCTTTTTCCAAACACATGCAAAAGGTTCCATGTTGAGCTTCTCATCATCCCCACTCATGGACCAGTAAGTTATCCTTTTCCTCCTCACTTTTTTATTTTTTTAAGTGATAGATGGTTAGTGTGTGAAGGTGAGAAAAAGGAGTAACAGAATTGTAAAAGGCAATTGGATCTAGGATTTTAAATGGGAGGAGAAGTTGTTATATTTAATAAACATTCTTTTCCAGCAATTTCTTCCATTCCATACTTAGAATTAAGAGAGTAGGAGTAACACTGTGTCCTTTGCTCAGTGATTTATTACTTTGGTCTACTTTAAATTATACCCATTATTAACACATCGTTTTATAAATCCACCTCTGCACTTTCCCCCTAACCTTTAGTTCTGCCTTCAGGAAAACAGAGCAAACTTCCTCCCAAGCCTAGGAAATAAAATTTAAAGTTGAATTTCTACAATAATTAAAAATGCCTCCTATAACTTGGAGTGATTTGCCTAACTGTCTTGAATTTATACTTTTAAAAATAGAATTGCTTGGGCAAGTTGCTTCACCCTTTGGGATTTCAATTCTTTATTAGAAAAATGAAAAGATTTGTAGTAGATGATCTCACAAGTTTCTGTTATCTCCAAGTCTCCATAAATCTGTGACTCTATAAAATGTGCCTTGCAGGAATTTTGTAAGAATTAATGTTTTTGAAATAATTTAAGGCTCAAGGATGAAAAGTTTTATGCTAGTGCCAAAAACTATTTTTATCAAATGAAGCATGCCAGGGAAATCTGTTGTACCTGGGCATAGCTGTTGTCAGTGGCATCCCCCGCTCAGCCTGTGGCCAACACAGCCCCAGAGAGGGAGGAAGGGTAACAAGATTCCATAGGGGAAGCCATAAATTATGGGGAGTGGAAAGCGCACACATTCCTAGTTCAACCTGGATCTTGGTACATGATAACATTTACCTGCAAATACTGTTGCTCACAGAGAAGAGTTTATGAGCTGATCTTGCTTTGGTGGCCTAATTAAAGCCTGCTCCCATGCCAAAAACAAGGAGCTAGTATTCTCCTGCATCTGCACAGCGTATCACCAGCATTGTCTCTTTGTGCTAATCTTTTCTGCCTGACTTGTTCTGCCCCATCAATGCAAACCTATCTCATGACCCCATTGGGGTCAGCTTTCTAACTAAAGGGATTGTCTAATCATTGATTTGGGTTTCAAGACAAGTTATAAATTATTAATTTGACTTTTCTCAGTATGCCTCAGAGTAGTCAGCAGACTATTAAACATTACAATTAATACACAGTTATTCCAGGACTGAATATCAGGCCTCTGACTCATAAGGTTTTTTACACCATAGCTTGTTATCTTATTATTCTCTTATCTTAATACCTCTCAATGCATACTTACGGAGATGTAATGAATCCCCTAGCTTCATGTTGACAGAAAACCTCAATGTTTTAGCCCACAGGATTAAGTGTATAATCTAGCAGTCGGCAAGGCCAGCGGTGGAGATGTAGGATACCCACATTGCAAGAGCGGCTATGAATTCCACTGCACCATCAAGGCCTACTGTGGCCAATAGACTTAGCTCACCAGTAGAGTCATTTAATTCCTCTCTAGGTTTATGGAAAAGTTAGAATTGACACCATCGAACTCAGAAAATCACTTTTGTTTTGGGTAGATGAACATCAACAATTTTAGGACAGGAGACAGATGCATGGAATATATTAGAGTTGATTGTCCTGTAAGATCTTATCCAGGTCTATACTTAGTGTGAGTACTATTAAACTGGGGACTTAGGAAATATAATTTCTGCTTCAGTAGGCCTGGGGTGTGGTTCGAAGTGCTGGTGGTCTCAGTCTGACCACCATGTATTAAGTAGTAGTGATTTACAACAATGCTCCTCAAATTTAGTATGCTTGAGAATCACCTGGGAAACATAAAAACATATATTGCAAGGCTCTACACAAAAATCTCCTTGGAGATTCTGATTTGGAAGGTCTTAGATGGGGTGCGAGAATCTAACCAGCTCTCACATAATATTTGACTGACTGACTGAGGTCCATGTTTTGATTACCATTGCTCTGAACTATAAAGGTACCTTGCATAATTTCATTTTTATTGTTGCCTTCACCAGATGTTGAGTAATAAAAATCATAGTGATTTTGTTATAGGTTAAGGAGAGAAACAACTATAAAAATTTTAAAAGGTCAGAGTAACTAAAATATGCCAAAATATAAAGATATTTTTATCTGTATTCTCCCTCACTTCAGTTATTCTAAATTATGACAATTTTGCCCAGATTTACCTTGCTCTTAGAAACCATTGACCCAGGTGATAGTAAGCTCTCCTAATATAGGCACTATTGGAAATGGCTTATTATAAGATTTTCTAGGAAAATTTAATAGAAAAAGTTTTTATACCAGACACTTATTTATAAGTGTGTGCCTGAAAACTTTGTTGTAAATTAAAGGTGCAAAACATTGACTGTATTTAAATATTGTGGGAGTGTGCTTTTCTACAGAACACACAATTGTGGCTTTACATCTGTCAAGAACAAAGCAATCAACTTGATGCTGAAATGAGACAACTGATGAATATTTCAGAAGACTTATTTTAGTGATGTGAACATTTATGGATTCCAGCTGCCTACCAGTGCTCACTCTCCATTATGACTTATTGTCTGTCTGACTGAGTGGCCGGCCTCATGCACGGTGATAACAGGCGATGCAGCAAGCTTTGGCAGTCTGATTTGCTCTTGGAAGAGTTACTTTCCCTCTTCTGAGATTTTTTTTTTCACTTTAATGTAGAAAAATCAGGCTTCGTAATCAGACAGATCTCAGTTCAAATTCTGCCACAGATATGAGCAGGATGACCTCTATGATCTTACTGCAAAATGTCACCAAAAATACATGCTTGACCTGGTTGTTGTGAAGATTAATGACAATGTAAATTATCTTCTACATAAGTAAAATCCTCAGTAGATAGCAGCTATTGTCTATGAAGAAGCAATGGTTTCATAAGCTTCCCAGGGAATGACCCTCCCTTTGGACAAGCATCAAATGGTCATATAAAAATGTAGGTTGTTAACTGATAAAAATTGAGAAAAAAGAAGCAGATGAATAGTGACTATAAGAATTGTATGCATTTATGAATGCGTATTTACTTAATATTTTTCATAATTAAGTTTGGAATTTCAAACATTAAATACGTCACCTACTCTGAACTTTAAACAGACAAGAATAAAATTTTGTAACAGTATAGATTCTGAATTAACTGTAACAATGGTTAACACTATAAGAATTAATATATAACAAACAGTCCATATTCAGTAATAAGGACTGAAATTGATGAAATGGTTCAGAGAAATTATTGAAAACATTAAAAAATACTATCAAATTGACTCCTCAGCCCAAACAAACCTCTGTATCAAAGAAAGCAAGTAGAGAATATAAAAGAAAGAGAAGAGCAAACATGAATGAAATAAGAGGTAAACTAATCACAACTCAGGGCAGAATGTGAGTAATTAACAAGCCATAACAATACAGAAAGCATAAGATTGCAATTCATGACTTCGAGAATAAGAATTCTAATGTGACTGATTAATATACTGAATGCTGTTACAATGAAAAAGTTTTTCTCAGCCTGCTGTTTGAGATACTTAGTCTGTTTAAAGAGCTGATTGAGGAGACTGGCATTTAAGAAAATAAACCCGGGTGGTGCCTGTGGCTCAATGGGTAGGGCGCCAGCCCCATATACCGAGGGTGGTGGGTGTGAACCCAGCCCCGGCCAAACTACAACAAAAAATAGCCGAGTGTTGTGGCAGGCACCTGTAGTCCCAGTTGCTCGGGAGGCTGAGACAATAGAATTACCTAAGCCCAAAAGCTGGAGGTTGCTGTGAGCTGTGACAACACATTACTCTACTGAGGGGACGAGGTGAGACTCTGTCTCTAAAAAGAAAAGAAAGAAAAAAAAACCCAAACCCCATACAAAATAATATGTTAAGCCTGCAATTCAATAATGGGGGGGGGGGTTTGATAAGTGTCAGAATTAAACCAATAATCCATGTTAATCTTCGAAATATTCATCATTGGTCTGTAAGCATATCTTAAAAAAATATAAGTATTAGTTATCATTTCAGTGACTATATGATTAAATGCACTAAAATGTGTTACTATGTTATTATCAACTATTAAAAACTGTTAAAATACCTATAAACTTCTAGGTGGGTATGGTTGGTTGTGATTCTTAATCCTCCTGAGGCACACAGACAGACTTTTAACTCATTCTACTATTTAATTTATAACTGTAACCTCTCAGAGTCTCAGAGCTCAGTATTATGGAAAACATTAAATAATATCGGTGGTACTCTTAAAGCCATGTCTGTCTTAGAATAAGCACTTTGTAAATTGCTTCTTCTCATTATTATTTAATTGCTGTTAGTCTTTGGGCATCTGGGGCTTTGCTACTACTAATCCCACTGCATTATGGCTTCAGTATACCTCTATCTTCAACACAGGCAAGCTTGCATTGGAGTGATGATTATGCATGTTTCTTTAAACCAGAGATGTGGGCCAAGCTTACTGGCAGAAAAGAGAGGTAACTTTGACTTTGTGAAAGATGTACATTTCCACGGCACTAAAACCACTGTCTCAAATGCTTATTGATACTCCTCTTTCAGGATACATTAAATTTAACTGAATTATTACTGATATTCAGATCACAACTTTTTAAAAATAAGTCGCCTCAATAACTTACATTCATGTTTACATAATCACCCAAATACAGGACTGTTCAATTTATGCATCGCTTTTGCTTGATCTATTCAATAGTGATCTTTCACTCAATTGAGTGGTAGTCATTAAACAGAGCCCCAAAAGATCAATTGGTTTTTATGAAGAAAAGAAGTGTTGTAAACTATAGATCAAAACTTGGAGATTTTTATACAACAGATTTTCTTAAATAAAATCAACATATTTGTTGAGCTGCTAAATTCTGTTAAGAGAGGCAAATTTATTAATACTTAATGAGGAGTTTCACCCTTACAAATAGGCTCTCTAAAAAGCTGTCCAATGAAGACCTCTAAAAGAAATGCAGTTTTGTTTTCTGTTTTATGAGATGAGCCAAATGCTGATCTTGTCTGATAGAATTTCTTACAAGAAATGGCAAGTCCATGGTCCTGAGTTCCCTTGTAACTGAGCTTTCTCACTCAAAATTTTGTAATGACTTTTGAAATTAAATGAAATAATTAGTTATACTCTAAATTTCTTGCAACCAATTGGGCTTTATAAAATGATATTCTTACTGAGAAGTTAGTTGTTCTATGTCAATATGATCTGCATATTATATGCATTATCTGAACTTTTACTGCTATGGGCTACCACATAATAGTTCCACTGAAAATAGAGATATGTAGAAATTACAGCTGACCCTTGTCTGAGCTCCCTAACTCATAACTAAAAGCTGAAGGATATAATAGCTCACATAAAACAGGCTAATGATTTTACATTTGTCTCAGAAGCTTCCTCTCTAAAGTAAATTTGTAGGCTTTGGAGCAAGATATATCTGGATTTGAATCCAGGCTCTGCCATCTAGTGGTGATGAGACCTCGATTAATTTATCTAGAACCCTATAGTAATTAATATTGCGCACCTAAGATTTTCGTGAGGATTAACAAGACAGTGTCTATGAAGATCCTTCTTAGTAAGGAACCCATTTATGTTAATCATTATAATTAACATCATTAACATTACAATTTCTTATTAATAAATGGTCTGGTAGATAACTTGGCTTATCACAATTCTTACTTAATTGCTTAAAATCATAAAGGCACTGGTATTTATGAGTCATAAAGGACAAAACAACAATTATTAAATAAAGGGTGTTCAGGCTGCTAAATTTACTGTCTAGACCAGAGGAGGGAAATATAGGTCACAAAAGAAGTGATACCAAGTCCTATTTCACAATTTTTCTCTATCCTAAAACAAATGCTATGTCATATTTTTTACATAAATAAACACAAAGGCATAACATGTAAGAGAGGATCAATGGGTAGGTGATGGGAGCTGAATTGGCAGCAGACAATTCTGCTCTCATTTTAGTGTTTTAAATCCTAAGCTGCTCCATCTCTGCTTAAAGTCTACTTTGGAACAAACAACTCTTTGGTATTTAGGAAATAATTACTATAATAATACAGTAAGTGAAGACTTAATGTAAAAGGAGTGTTCCTAATTGTTCTTCTAGAAAAGAATAGGAAAAACAAAAATGCTAGGACAAATTTAAACATCTGTAAGATGATTAAAAAGAAATTCGAAGCAACCATAACAAGTCAAGGCAAAAATGTTTCATTTTTTCCTACATAAGTGATGTTTTTGTCCACAGATATTCTTATTTTATTAATTCAAAGGTTTTTCTCTACTAAAATAATAAAATATAAGAGGACAAATGCAAATTTCACCTTTTTAATACCATTCTACTGTCTATTGAGGTACATCAGTAAAAAGAATGAAAAATACTTAGTGGTATAATTTTATTTGAAAAGTTTTTTTTCTAAAAGATATTTTTCTGGTCCTGAGGTCTACAAACTTTAGCCCATAGACCAAATCTCTTTGTGTAAGGATTATGAGCTAAGAGTGATGTTTTCCTGTTAAATCATTGAAGTAAAATTAGAGGAAAAATAATTTGGGGCATGTGAAAATTATATAATTTTCAAATGTCAGCATTCATATTTAAAATTTTATTAGAACATGGTCATGCTCTTGTATTTATACATTGCCTGTGACCACTTCTGTGCCATAGCAGTAGAGTTGAGTAGTCACGACACAGACCATATTTGTGGTCTCATTGCTTTGTTGGTCCCCTGTAAATCATAGTGACACAATAATAATTCCACAACATTTCTTGTGCCATGAATATTGCTATAGCACATTTTTTTTTATTGCTGTTGTAAATCATGTTAAAACAAAAAGAGAATAAAGCAGGATCTGGTATCATGGAGTGTGGATTATTTTATTGTCAAATAAAATTTTTAAAAATCTGGTTTTTTTAGCAATGACATTAAAGCTGTGCTAATAGAATAAAATGTTGACATTACCAGACTCAGCATTCATTATATTTCTAACTTGGAGGGAAACAATGGTCAGAAAAAAGTAAGAAATTTTAAATGGAATTATGTCATCACAACAAAATTCTTCACAAAAATAAAAAGCAAAACTGAGGTTGCAACTAAATTTCTCAGCAGCTCACTTATCATACAGGCAGGGACATCTATTTGCTGGTGTTGACTTTATGACATCATGACTGATTACAGCAAATGACGAAATGTAGTCAGAGAAAGTAATTAAGTCTACCAACTTCTTAGCAAGAACAGTTTTTCAAATATTTAAAAACAATGGTAGCACCATTAATAGTTAAAAAAAAAGTAAATCATCATGAGTCATTTGCCTTGAGGCTTTTTAAGTACACCGATACCATCAATACTAATCAATTCTTACTTTCTGGAGAATCAATGACAAGTTTGAAGCGACTAGACAATTAACCTCTATAAATGGTCTATGTGAAAAAAATATAGGTGAAAATATTTTCAAAAAAAGCTGAGAGAAGGGTACAGGTGAAACTTACTCAATGCAGAATATAAATGTCTTAACATAATAACTAAGAAAATGCCATGAAGGCTATGTTAACCAGTTTGATGAAAATATTTTAGATTGTATATGAAACCAGCACATTGTACCCCATGATTGCATTAATGTAC